>JARYHS010006629.1:4541230-4651384 GCA_031002005.1 Vandiemenella viatica
ACAATAGTGATGAAATGTAGCAGAAATGATACCAATACTAGTGGAATAAATATAAAAATAGGATCGGATGCAATAGGAGAAGTAAGAGAATTCTGTTACTTGGGAAGTAAAATTACAACCGATGGCCGAAGCAGGAATGATGTTAAAAGCAGAATAGCACTAGCAAAAAGAGCCTTCATGAAAAGAGAAACCTTTTAGTTTCAAATATTGATCTAGGAATTAGAAAGAACATTTTAAAATTCGCTGTGTGGAGCACAGCACTTTATGGTAGCGAAACATGGAATTTAGGAATACCGGAAATAAAGAAAAGAGAAGCATTTGAAATGTGGTGCTACAGAAGAATGATGAAAATTAAGTGGACAGACAAAGTAAGAAATGAACGAGTTTCGGAAATGGTGGGTGAGTAAAGAAGTTTGTGGAAGAAGCTTACAGAAAGAAGAGACATGCTGGTAGGTCATATTTTGAGACATGCTGGATTGGTTAATTTGTTAGTGGAGGGAACAGTCGAAGGTAAGAACTGTAGAGGAAGACAGAGATTAGAATATATGAAGCAGATAATTGAGGACGTGGGTTGTAGGGGGTATGTAGAAATGAAGAGGTTAGCACAGGATAGGAAGGAATGGAGGATTGCATCAAACCAGTCGAATGACTGACGACAGCAAAAAAAAAAAAAAAAAAAAAAAAAAAAAAAAATCAAATATGGATGAACGAACCAATCCCATTCGATTGGAGGACTCGAGTTATTATTCCAGTGCTAAAACCAGATAAAGATCCCACTACAGCGTCCTCCTACAGGCCTATATCACTAATGTCCTGCGTAGGAAAAACGTTGGAACGCCTTGTTAAAAACAGACTGGAATGGTGGCTGGAGTCAAATAAATTAATTCCTGACTCTTAAGCTGGATTTAGAAAAGGCAAAAGTACAGCAGATAACGTGGCTATCCTGACTACTGATATCAATTTGGAATTCTGCAATAAACAATATTTAGGAGCAATCTTTCTTGATAAACAAGAGCATACGACAATGTTAACATTCGCATCTAATGAAAAAGCTTGTTACTCTAGAGATACCGAGGAAATTGGTTGCAGGTGTATACTCTCTTTATCAGATGGAGTAATTTTTGTAAGTTCGAAGAGGAATAAAGTAGGTTCGCGTAAAGCAACGCAAGGCCTTCCTCAAGTCCATTATCGCCTAGTATAGAGACACACTAATTCGCAGATGATGTCGTCATATACACTATCGATGAGTCGCAGACGGATGTTCAGAACATCTTGAGTGAAGCGATAATAGTCCTTATGCAGTGGTTACTGAATAACGGCTCAGAACTATCAAGTGAAAAGCCGATAGTTATATTCATTCCAAAAATAAAATTCTGTGTAACCATGACAACCTCCATTGGGAACATATAGCCTCCCATTAAGGAGACGAGGTCAATTCCTTGGGATGATCCTAGATAGCCGGCTCAGCTGGAATCATCACATAGATCACCTGAATGGAAAACTTGACGCACGACTAAATATAGTAAGAATGGTTGCTGGTACTTGGTGGGGCTCTCACCCCAAAACGCTGTTGCTCCACTATCAAACACTGATCACATCGTTACTGGATTATGGTAGCGTGTTCTGCATCAACGCCAGAAAAGACGCGCTCCAGAAATTAGACAGGCTTCAGTCACGATTTCTAAGAACCTGTGCGGGAGCAATGCGCTCCACTGCAACCGATGCCCTACTTGAATCAGCGGAATCACCTCTTCATATCCGGCTAAAATTACTCGCGGATAAGTTTCTATCTGAAAATTTAGTGTACAGTGAACACCCACTACATGACGTTTTAACACTGACCAACCATCACAAGAATGGTGCTAGGCTTCCACTTCTTAATGTCTACTCGTTCTGGAAAAATAGCAAAGACAAGGTCGTATCCCACACTATACAGCTTGAACCCTACGAACTACGTCTAGAAACAAATCATGTACTTTTTTTGGAAGTAGAGAGGAATCGAAACATTAATTAGAAAATAATCAATTAAATTTTAACGTTAGGTGAAAACGTATTTAATATTTATGCAGATGCATCGAAGGTACCAGGCAAAAGTAGAGTAGGATGCTCCTTCTTCTGCCCCAGCACAGGATTTTCTGCCCAGTATTCTCTCCGGGAAGAAACTTCCATCTTCTCAGTTGAGACTAGAGCTCTTCTTGAGGCCACCAATGCGGTCATAGTAAAGTTGTGATTCTGGCAGACTCCTTCAGTATACTTAAGAGTCTGCAAAACACAACCTGGGACAAACGCTTAAGCGTATTCATAATGGAAATCACGAAACACCTAAAATACAATAGGGAGCTAGGTATTACGACATATCTACTATGGTTTCCATCCACAGTGGAATAAAGCTACACACGTGGGACATAAAGAGGACAAGAAACTTGTGGTATACTTATGGATATTGAGGGCCATTTCCTCAATTACGATAAAATCACTTTTATGAATAGTTGTAACGCCAATGCAATTGAAACTGTTGTTTTATTTTCCGAACGCGTTTCCCTTCATTTGCGAAGCATCTTCAGCGGGTCTGTATTTTTCTTTGGTCACGTGTGCTTATAAATGTACAGCGTTTTAACATCAGTTATGTTTGTAGCTGCAGTATATTTAACACATGTTGGTTGCATTTTTGTGATTATTTGCGTAGCACTGTAATCTGATGTCTTACGTTTAGTTACTTAACCTGCTAATCAGCGACGTACAGTAACTAAACGAAAGACATCAGAACTCAATGTATTGCAGTGCTACGCAAATAATCACAAAAATGCAACCAACATGTGTAATATATACTGCAGCTACAAACATAACTGATGTTAAAACGCTGTACATTTATAAGCACACGTGACCAAAGAAAAATAAAGAACCGCTGAAGATGCTTCGCAAATGAAGGGAAACGCGTTCGGAAAATAAAACAACAGTTTCAATTGCATTGGCGTTACAATTATTCATAAAATTGATTGTGGTATACTGGTGATGAGGCATGGAAAGATATTTGAGTAGGTATGAAAAGTAGTGCATGGAAGGTAAAAGATGACCATGACCACAAGCTGGCACTCGATTTCAGGCACAAGGGTGTGGGAAGATTCTCTTCCATAGGTAAGAGTGACAGGGAATGGAATGAGTTACAAGGGAAATGATGAATAACTTACCGAAAACATTGAAAGAATTTAAAGATAAAATTAGTAGAGGGTAAATGTAGATGAGTGCAGGATAGGGGGATGTTGGGTGTGTAGGGAAATTGCCACCGGAGCCTGTGCTCCATTGCAATTAAATTAAACGATTCCAAGCATCAAAGAAAGAACAATGGGCACTTGGCAAGAAGAGTGGAATAAATCAAAAACCATTAACGACACTACGGAAGTGTTCAACCAATAATACCAACAAAACCGTGGATTTACAGGTGGAACATCAGCAGACGCCTTATTACCACTATTTCTAGAGCTCGTTTCCATCACGGGAATTTCCGAAGCCATCGGCAACGGATAGGGATTGTATAATAGCATTTTTTAGAAATGGAACTATTGAATTTTGAATTTTAAAGGTCTGAACCTGTTGCATATTCTTAGGAATTTTAATTGCATTAAATGTATCTATACATCTAGAGTATGTACAGTACGTTCTAATTAATGTATACCAATGTATAATACATAAGCTGGCTGTATGGTCTCTGTTTCCAAAGGCCAATAAAATAAAAAATAACCATGTCCCCAAACTTGTGACCCAATAGAAATATTTTTTAAGATAATTATATTCTGTTCTTTGGTCATAAGGATTGCTCTTAGAGGGAAAAAAAAAAAGATAGTTTAAGTGAGTATGGAGTTATATCAAGAGCGAAGGCATAGATCAGTTACTAAGAATGCAAGTCATTGTGAAAAGAAGAACCTTTTATCTTCGGGTACGACATAATTTCAATGCAATTCCTTGAGGATAAAAAGGAAGTACAGAAATAAACTTTTAAATTGTTTGAAATAAAAAGGGCTGGATTCTCGTTAAGGTTATAAGACGACCCAACCACACCGTTATGCACAAGCTGGCACTCGATTTCAGGCCTAAGGCAACGGGTAAGAGTGTCAGGGATTAGGATGAATTGCCAAGTGGTGAATAATTTATCAAAAATGCGGGGGGATTTAAAATTTTTCAAAGGACAAAAGTACGGATGTTGGGAAATTATATCAAAAGAATTTAATAAGAAAATATTTTTATAAAAGGAAAGATGAATAATTGGTGCGGAGAGTAATCGTCACCTGTGCATACCGTCCATTGCAATTGTATTGTATTGTATTGAATTATTAATTAAAATGTCGCTTCTAGCTGTGCCTCATCTGTTGCACGATATCCAAATTGCACTGTAATTAACAGACGGTGCAAGAAAGAGACAAATATTTCCCTGTTAGTATTAGTTATCGGAATAGTTTTGCTGTTAAGTGGTCATTTCATAGCGATTATGATACCGGATATTACTGTAAATTGTTTTGTTAGGATCTAGGATTAGAATTTTGGGATTGTTTGAAGAGAGTCTTTGACATGTTTATTTTACTCGCTGTAGTATCTTTGACGTATCTGGCGCGCCTCGAGTTAAAGGAAGTGAAAGTGTTTTGTTTGTTAATACTGACTGCGTATTGGAATAGGGAGTTGATAACCTGATGTGACAGCATTGGATAATAAGAAGGTACCGTATTTCATTTAAGCAGAGTGTTGTACAGTAATAAATATGCGTGCGTTGACAATTACATTCCTTTACCACCTTAGACGACTACTCCATCACACGATACCGCGAGCACTGGTTCAGACCAAGTCTTGTTTTTTGATGGCTGCCAATATTGTAGACTGAAATACAACAAACTTGCTGTTTTAGTACTGGTACAAATTATTTCACCGAAATATTGAAATTCGAACAAAGAATAAGAATTGTTATTTCTGCATCTTCCTAATATTAAAATTGTGGCCCTTTGTGATGAAGTTAAAAAGTTGCTAAATGCAGAATAAATTTTTCCGTAATACCCATTTTCTGTTTCTTTATAAAAGAATGTTTGTACGAGATTAAATTCAATCGAATGCATTCAAAGACAGAATTGAACAAAAACATTCGTACAATAATTTGGACGGTAATGACTAATCTTTAGTTTGTAGTTTGTATTTTGTTTTGAGATGCTATACTATATCTAATTACACATATCTGACGTTGTTTTGTGTCATTGGATTTTCGTGTGTTGTGTGTTCTCTTCTATTGTGTTGTATTCCCAAGTATTACCAAAAACTGTACCTAAGAAAGAGATTCACATTTAATTACCATAGATGTCATTAAGATTTCCTTAAAAGTTCGTTACTTGGTAAACTGTGCGTCAATGGAGCACCCGGTAATGTTTAACTGTTTAACTACTACAACCAGTTTACTCCTAAACAATTGTACGAGACAAAAATAATATTACAAGTCCCTAGAAATCTTGTGTTATTGCATTTGTCTCGTGTTGTCAACTTCGTCTTAACTGGTTTAAAGATAACATATAATTCTTAAGCTGAGAGGATTTGATCATAACTATCTGTTGATGGATTCTTATAGATCTCGATGAAACAAATCGAAAATACACAATATAATTTTAATATATATGTATATATATATATATATATATATTGACTGATAGGTGATGCAGTCAGGCTGATATGCTGCCTAGACCAGAATGTAAATTGGCAGTGCCATAGCTTTTAAATTCGCCACACGTGTTTTGAGGATTAACGTTTCTAGAAAAGTGATGTACCTTAGATGTGTTGTGACACAAAAGTTATGATACAACACAGAATTAATATAACAGAACAACAAGCATTATGACATTATTTATGCCAAAGATTATATCTGCAACAACGAATGTAAAATCGCTGGCAAGTATTCAAGATGCTATATGAATAAATTCCTCTTATGCGTGTAAGAAAGCATATTTGTTGCTTAATAACAAGTATGCAACTATTCATATTTTGAGATTTCGCTTAGTTCTATAGATATCTTATGTCATAGATAGCATGGTTAGGTTGAAATGCAGCCTGGGCCAGAAGAAAAAATTCCCGTGGAGCCAAAATTTAAAGATGCATTCTTACGCTACAAGGTGAGACATATCGTGTATAAAAGATTATGTTAATAGGTTAAACTGCGGACAAGACCAGAAGAAAAATTCCCCTTGTCGCTACAATTTGATGATTCATTCTTATGTAGGTGAATAAGACTTTTCGTTATAGAGATATCCTATATCAAAGGCGATGTGGTTAGGGTGAAGTTCTGCCTGGACCAGAAGTAAAATTCACCATTGCGCTGCAATTCTAGGATTATTTTGGCTTAGAATATTTAGGGACCTAAGCGTGATATCAAAAGATTTTGTTCCTAGCTTTGATACTTTCTTCTTCCTATTGGATGTTGGCGGTCCACAGAGCTAGCTCTGGGCGTGAAACTGCAGCATGGAAAGCCTATTCGGACGTGCAATTGAACCATCTCCGAATGTCTTTCATCCACAAATTCCTTCTCCTCCCGACAGATCTTTCCCTTGTATTTTCCCTTCAATGATGAGCTGCAGTAGCTGGTACCTCTCGCCTCTCATAATGTGTCCCAAATATTGTGTTTTACTTAGCTTTATAGTGAGCAGCAATTCTTTTTGTTTCCCCATCCGATGAAGTACTTCTTCGTTTGAAACTTTCAGCACCCAAGATATGCGTAAGAGACAATGAAACAAATACATTTCAAACGCTTCAATTTTTTTCTCTAGATTTTGATGTAAGGTGCAGGTTTCACATCCATAAAGGAAAATAGATAACACGTATCAGCGAATCACATTCTGAATTGCAGACTGAGAACTGATCTTATGAAAAATTGGTTCATGCTAATAAATTGTCTCCTTGCCTGTTCTATCCTCAATTTGATTTCTTTCTTGCAGTCACACTGTTCGTCCACCACAGTGCCTAAATATTTGAAGGAGGATACTTGCTCGGTCTTATTGCCTTTTATTGATAGGGTTGCCTGGATTTTTCTCTTAGAGAAGACTACAACGTTGGGCTTGGAAGGGTTGACAAGCAGACCAAACTCTTCACTGCGCTGAACTAAATTGTCTATTATGTGTTGGAGTGCAGGTAGATCACTGGCTAATACAACAGGGTCATCTGCATACCTAGTATTATTGATCACTTTCCGTTTATAGTAATCCCACTGTTTTCGTTCTTCAACACTTCCCTGAAAATTACCTCGGAATAAATGTTGAACAAGAGAGGTGATAGTACACAGCCCTGGCGATCACCTTTCCTGATTGCAGTCGCTTCTGATGTTCCTTGGTCAATTTTGACATCTGCAGTCTGATTCCAATACAGCATGCTGACAATGCGTAAGTCATTTTGGTCAATACCAGTTGAGTTCAGAATCTTTATCATCTTTTCGTGTCTCACACAGTCGAAGGCTTTTTTATAGTCTATGAAACAGGCATACACATCAACATTCATGTCCCTCCACCTCTGCAGAAATACATTTAAGGAAAAGAGTGCTTCACGTGTGCCAAGCCCATTTCGGAAGCCAAACTGGGCCGCGCCCATATGAGATTCACACTTCTTGTAAATACGGGTGTGTATGATTCGCAGAAATATTTTCAGCACATGCATCATCAGTCTGATGTCGCGATAGTCATCACATTGTGAGGAGTTGGTCTTCTTCGACAGTGGTATGAAAGTTGATCTCAGCCAATCATAAGGTATCTTTCCTGATGCATAAATAACGTTGAACAGTGTTGTTAGGAAGCTGAGACCATTTGAATCCTGCTCAGCTATAACTTAAATAATTTCAGAGTAAACTCCATCAGGACCTGTGGCTTTACCACTCTTCTGAAGTTTAATAATTTCAAACTCCATCAGGACCTGTGGCTTTACCACTCTTCTGAAGTTTAGTGGCATGTACTACTTCACTCTTTGTGATTTCTGGACTGACTTCATTGATTCTTTAGTCTGGTTGAGGGGGATCATCTCTGTTGTCTGCAAAAATTAGTTCGTTATATTCCTTCGACCTTTTAAATTTTCCTTCAACTCTCAGAATAATGTAATTGTTTGCATTCCTCAGTATTTGTCTGCGCCACTTCCTTTGTACACTACTCAGTTGTATAAGTTGAAGTGATCGTGTTTCTCCTGGAGTATCTCAATTTCCTTACATTTTCCAGACATCCATGTTTCCCTTGCTTCTCTGAATTTTCTGCGTGTGTCTCTGTACAGGTTTTTGTATTTTATGGGATTCTTGGTTTTATATTTCCTTCTTTCATTCATAAGTTCCAGAGTTGCCTTTTGTTGTTAGTGATGTATTCAATATTATTTTCCTGGACTTGCTATCTTTTATAAAGTTCCAGGTAGCGTCTACTTCTACAACTTTCATCTTTTACTCCAGAGCAGTGCCAACATTAGTTCTCAATTCAGGAATAGACAGTTCTCTTGAGATGTTGACGTCCCTTCTTGCCTTTCTAAAGTGCTGCATTTTAAAGTCCATGTCTACTGGGTTGTGGTCACTATTAACGTCAGCACCAGGGTAGGTTTTTACGGATTTTACGTACTTTCTTAGCTCTTGTGTCATAGGAGATGGTTATTATACGGTAGGCCTACTACTAATTCCGCCTCAACATAGGTTTTCACCTATTGATTGCAGATGGCATTTTGCACTTTTTTGTGTTGCCAGTTTATCTCTAAAATTACTGGATATTTGCTGTATACATTTTTTTTATATAATTATGAATATTGTGAACCAGTTTTTTTTTGCTTTATGGATTCACACTTTGTCGAGGTCTTTAGAGGCTGAACGGGGAGCACTTGTTGGAGGAACTGTACCGGCATTCGCCTGGAGTGGTTTGGAGAAACAATGTAATATATATATGTATATCTGGGTAGCTAGAGACAAGGATTTGAAGACACGTCCTCCCAAATGCGAGACCATAGTGTTACCGTTCGCTCACCACAGACGGTTTCTGAGTCAATTTCTAACGCTAGCCATTTGATCAATTATTGGGAAAATATCCATATCAAGTACCTCTAAGGGATTGTTTTCTTCTTGGATAAAGGAAACAAAGAAACTGCCGCGAGGCACTGAAAATAAGATAGGATAGGGAAAAAAAACAGTTACCCGTCACTTACCACAGATGAAGGCAGGAGGGCGAGACACGTAAAAACACAAAAACAAAAGAATTACACAATATTTCGACTTTAGTCTTCCTCATGTAGGAGGCGAGACATATGGCAGGGGGAAAGATGTGGTCACATCCGAGCCTGCCACATGAATGAAGCACAGGCGGAAAACGCGTGGTAGTGGAAGAATTGCCGGGAGGGGGGTAGGGAATAGGCTTGACCAGCGATAAAAGTGAAACAAATGAATATAATGTCTGTGTAGCTTAGTTCAAAAAGTTATAATTGAAATAATAAAGGGAGATAGAATAATTTAAAATATATATATATACAAAAATAAAAAATAATTAAATAAGGAGGAAAGTAATATATATATATAAAAAAATATATATATAAATAACCGACTGTTAAATGAAATGAGAGATAGCAAGTGACAGGTTTAACGTAGGTTTAGGCCAGGGGTGTGTCTGGTGTCAAGGATATGTTGATAGGCTAGTTCCCATCTGCGGAGTTCTGAAGGGGTGGTGGTATTTGGAAAAACTCTAATAGCTCTGACTGTGAAACAGGTGTTGAGGTTGTTTGAATTATGGAAGTTCGCATGAATTGCCACGGGATGGTCTGGTTGGAAGTATAAACTGTTTGCCTGTGGCCATTCATTCTGTAGGAAAGTTGTTGAGTGGTGAGACCAATGTAAGAGGCAGTGCAGTGGATGCAGGTGAGTTGGTAAATAAGGTGAGTGGTAGCACATGTGGCATGTCCAATTATAGGGAAAGATTCGCCTGTGACAGGATTAGAGTAAGTAGTGGTGGCAGGGTGCATGCTGCAAGTTTTACAGCAGGGTCTGTTAACACGGGAAAGATCCCTGTGGAGGTCTAGGGGAGTCGGCAGGTAAATACTTGTGGACCAAGATGTTGTACAGATTGGGCGGTCTGCTGAAGCAAGTGCGGGGAGCAGTGGGTAGGATTTTGGGAAGGAGGAGACGCATTTCAGGGAAGGAACGTAAGAAATCATGCCCACGGCGGAGTATCTGGTTGACAGATTCCAGGCCAGGAAAGAACTGGGTGACAAGTGTTGGACCACGGTCAGCTTTAGGAGGTGCAGAACGAGGGTTGTGGGTGATGGCACGGGAAATTTGTTTTTCCACCAGATCATGGGGGTATTGGCGGGAAACAAGGGCTTGGGATAGTTTTTTGGAGTAACTGGAGATTGATTCATGATCAGAACAGATGCGTCTGCCACGGATTGCAAGGCTGTATGGGAGGGAACGTTTAATGTGGAAGGGGTGACAACTGTCAAAGTGTAGGTATTGTTGTAAATTGGTCGGTTTAATGTGTACTGAGGTATGGAGGGTCCCCTGTCGTAGGGTGATATCTACGTCAAGGAAGGTGATACAGGTGTGGGAATATGACCATGTGAAATTGATGGAGTGATTATCATTTAGTGAGTTGAGGAAGTCTAGGAGGTGGTCCTCCCCGTGGGTCCAGATCATAAATATATCATCTATGTATCTGAACCACACGAGGGGACTGAGGGGGGAATTCTTCAGAAAAATATTTTCCAGACGGCCCAGGAAAAGGTTAGCATAGGACGGGGCCATGCGGGTACCCATGGCAGTGCCGCGTATCTGGTGGTAAATCTGGGAGTTGAAGGAGAAATAGTTTTTGGAGAGGATAAAGTTGGCAAGGGATATGAGAAAGGATGTTCTGGGAAGACTGTTTGGAGGGCGCATATCCAAGAAGTGCTGAAGGGAACTGAGGCCTTCAAGGTGGGGAATATTGGTGTACAAGGAGGTTACGTCAATTGAAACAAGGAGGGAGTCTGGTGGTAGAGGACTGGGGACTTTTGACAGACGTTCCAAAAAATGTGGTGTGTCTTTGATGTAAGATGGAAGGTTCTGCACAAAAGGTTGGAGGTGTTGATCCACCAAGGCTGAAATTCGTTCAGTGGGGGAACCATAGGCCGCAACTATAAGGTCGTCCCGGATTGCCAGCCTTGTGTATCTTGGGGAGAAGGTACAAAGTAGGTGTGCGGGGATTTTGAGGGGTGAGAAGGGATAAGGATTGTGAAGAAAGACCTTGTAAGGGGCCTAGGAGGTCCAGGAAGGAGCGAATTTCGAGGCAGATGGAAGAGGTGGGATCTGTGGCATGTGGACGATAGGTAGTTGGTATCAGAGAGCTGTTTAAGGGCCTCCGCATCGTAGTCACTGCGGTCCATGACCACGGTGGTGGAGCCCTTGTCTGCTGGGAGGATAATGATATTTTTGTTATTGGACAGTTCTCTCATGGCCCGGATTTCAGTAGGGTTGAGGTTATTGGAGTTGGGAATAGAATTGAGGAAAGATTTTGAGGATAAGGTCGATGTGAGGAAGTCTTGGAACAGGAGGAGGGGATGATTTTGGGGAAGTGGAGGAGGGTCAAGTTGGGATGGTGGTTTGAACTGCTCTAAGCTGGACTCAATCTCACCTCGGCGGCTGTCACTCTCCGTTGTGGTAGCAAAGTGATACCGCCAGCGGAAGTGTGCGGCAGAAAGCAAGCGAGTCCCGGACCAGAGCAGCATGGTCGAACTTAGGAATAGGCGAGAAGGAAAGTCCCTTGGAGAGGATAGAGAGTTGTGGTTCAGACAAGGACGTGGACGAGAGGTTGACCACTGACCGTTGTGGTGTGTCTACAGGTCGGGCAGTGGCACGAGGGATGGGTGGTAATGGAGGTGGGTGTGGCATATTAAAAATGTGGGCAAGACATGGGACTTTGGCAACCAGGGGAGGAGGTGGTGTGTGCTGCCTATGTGAAGGATGTTGGTAAGGAAGAGACAGGCCTAAAACAAGGTAGCTTTTCAATAGATTTGATAGCTTTAGCAGATGTTTTTGTGCACATTTCTGTTGCAACTGTCTGCACTCTGTGAGAATTTGTTTAAGATGTTGAGTTGGGGAGGGATGCATTAGACAAAGAATCTTGTGGAAAGACGAAAGTTGAATCGAATGTTGCTGGGCTTTTAGTAGATATTGCTGGAGAACAATATGGGTGAGAGTAAGCGATTGTGTGAAACGAAAAGCATGGAGAGTTTGGTGGAGTTGTGGGTGGCAACCGGAGACTGGTAGTTTTATTGTCAGGCCATTGGGGGGTATGTTGAAAGAGAGGCATGATTGAAGGAAAAGTATATGGGAGTGGAGTCTAGTGAAGTGGATGGCATGAAAACGGAATTGTTTCAAGTAATGGTAAATTGGAGACATGATTTTAAGAAGTTTATGGAAAGAACAACAGCACACCACCAGTTAGGAAGATAATGGTCAGTAGGTCAGAGAGCCACAATGAAGAGGGTGATAAATAAATAAATAGAAATAAATATAAAAATGGGGGGGGGGGAATATTTGGAAATTGCAATTTAAGCGGCCACAGGCACAACAGAAAAATCAATTTTATTATTTAAGCGGTGCCAAAAATCGCCGGAAAAAAAAAAATATTATAAGAAAAATTATAAAACCAGTAAACAATAAGAAATGTAATGCTTGGTCACTACACCGACAATAAACTGAGCAGGCAGATAGTGAAAACGGTGAAAAAAGTGTGTTTACTGAAATGCCGTGATAAAAAAAAGTGAGGTTAGTTAGAACGGCGCCGGCAGTATTGATACTAATTCCGGGAAAAGCACAGAATAAGGATAGGAAAATATATATATGTGTATTGTTTAGTAGCCCAACCGGCAACAATACCCGGGAAATGAAACGGAATAAGAATTGAAACACACGCGGTAACCGTAAGAGCGGGAAGAAAATAAATATTACAAAAAAACGCGAAAATTTTTTACACGTGAGCAAAAGCAGTTAATGTGATACAAAAAGTTACTAATACAACGGAAATACGCATACGTTTAAAAGGCATGTGAATGTTGTGGAAAAAATGTACATTAAAGAAAAACGCAAATACAAGTACACAAAGAGCAAAGATGGAAATAAAAAGACGGAGAACACCGAGATAGGAACAAAAAAGGACAAAACAAGAAGGAAGCCGTAAGGCAACAATTGGATAAAGCAAACAAAGAAACTGCCGCGAGGCACTGAAAATAAGATAGGATAGGGAAAATAAACAGTTACCCGTCACTTACCACAGATGAAGGCAGGAGGGCGAGACACGTAAAAACACAAAAACAAAAGAATTACACAATATTTCGACTTTTTAGTCTTCCTCATGTAGGAGGCGAGACATATGGCAGGGGGAAAGATGTGGTCACATCCGAGCCTGCCACATGAATGAAGCACAGGCGGAAAACGCGTGGTAGTGGAAGAATTGCCGGGAGGGGGGGTAGGGAATAGGCTTGACCAGCGATAAAAGTGAAACAAATGAATATAATGTCTGTGTAGCTTAGTTCAAAAAGTTATAATTGAAAATAAAGGGAGATAGAATAATTTAAAATATATATATATATACAAAAAATAAAAAATAATTAAATAAGGAGGAATATATATATATATATATATAAAAATATATATAAATAACCGACTGTAAAATGAAATGAGAGATAGCAAGTGACAGGTTTAACGTAGGTTTAGGCCAGGGGTGTGTCTGGTGTCAAGGATATGTTGATAGGCTAGTTCCCATCTGCGGAGTTCTGAAGGGGTGGTGGTATTCGGAAAAACTCTAATAGCTCTGACTGTGAAACAGGTGTTGAGGTTGTTTGAATTGTGGAAGTTCGCATGAATTGCCACGGGATGGTAGTATAAACTGTTTGCCTGTGGCCATTCATTCTGTAGGAAAGTTGTTGAGTGGTGAGACCAATGTAAGAGGCAGTGCAGTGGATGCAGGTGAGTTGGTAAATAAGGTGAGTGGTAGCACATGTGGCATGTCCAATTACAGGGAAAGATTCACCTGTGACAGGATTAGCGTAAGTAGTGGTGGCAGGGTGCATGCTGCAAGTTTTACAGCAGGGTCTGTAACACGGGAAAGATCCCTGTGGAGGTCTAGGGGAGTCGGCAGGTAAATACTTGTGGACCAAGATGTTGTACAGATTGGGCGGTCTGCTGAAGCAAGTGCGGGGAGCAGTGGGTAGGATTTTGGGAAGGAGGAGACGCATTTCAGGGAAGGAACGTAAGAAATCATGCCCACGGCGGAGTATCTGGTTGACAGATTCCAGGCCAGGAAAGAACTGGGTGACAAGTGTTGGACCACGGTCAGCTTTAGGAGGTGCAGAACGAGGGTTGTGGGTGATGGCACGGGAAATTTGTTTTTCCACCAGATCATGGGGGTATTGGCGGGAAACAAGTTGAGATATAACTAAAAGAACATTGTCTTAATCTCATTATCAGTGTTTTATTAACTGATAAAATAGAAGAAACAAAAAATGGGAAGAGTTGTATTGTTTTTCTTTTTCTTTTGGTGTGTTGGCAGAGAGCTCACTGTGTCGTTCTTGAGTTTGAAAACATTCCCACTTGTTGTGTAGTGCTGTTTCACATTAAAATCACAGTTTAAACTTCAATTAACAGTTCAGCCAGCATTGAAATTAAACTGTGCTAACAAAACCAGTAGAAAACTACATAGCTTTGCTGAAACATGTTGTTTATATTGTGATACTGTTTAGTATATTGTATTAAGTTTATTTTTATTTTGAATTTTATTTTCCTATCTTAATTTATATAAACATTTAATATTTATTTATAAACGTTTCTCGGGAAACAAACCGAGTAATATTGTTATTAATGCACAATATTTCGGCGACAAGGCAGACTTCAAGACTTGCAACTGCACCTGAAGATGGCGACGGAGAATAAAGTCGCCGAAATATTGTGCATTAATAACAATATTACTCGGTTTGTTTCCCGAGAAACGTTTATAAACAAACAATGCCGAGAAAAATTACATTCATTTATTTAATATTTAATTTGTCTTCATGCTAGAAGAAATATTTTTTTTACTAGTTCTTAATTTAGAATAGTGTAATTAAATATAATTTTTTAACTTTGTTTCAGATAATGATTAAACAGAGCCCACAGTCGATTGTTTCAGTTGCATCAGGCTTGGACAGGTAAGACTGCTTCTATTGCAAATACAGGTGAACAGAATTCCTTATTCTGTTCGTTCTCGATTCGAGCTCAACACGGAGCCTGTCCGTTCTTTTTGGATGCTCGCTTTGATTCCCAATATCCCTCGAGTCCAGCAAATAATTATTCCTTTCTCTCCTGCAAGATGACTTTGGTAACTTTTATGTTTTCCAATTAACACCTTTTAACAACTGCTTTTATTAATGTTGTTGAAAGGAAGTGTTTAATTGGGAAACATTTATGCCAACAACAGAGTTACGACTGTTAACTTTTCGTGGATAGAAGGAGGAGTTAACCGTATTACTAAATTCAGAGCAACCTGCAACATCAGTGTCAGAAATACCAGCGGAGTCCGAATCATTTTGTTCCTCATTGAGCAACATGCTTATGTCTTGTAGCTGGTTAGAAGGTCTCCTCAGTAAGCTTGTTGCTTTCCTTTGTCAGAAGGTACCCACAAAATGTTAGCCACCTACGTCACATGCTGGTGTCAGCCGTTTCCAACATCCGGTACGATTCAGATTTTGCTTTGTCATAGGTTCTCGTTGCACGAATATTCCTCAGGATACGTGTTTAATTTTTTTTCCCCCAAGTTAATTCATTAAACAAAAGCCCACCAGGGCTCGTGGTGTTAGGGTGAGGCACCTGAAGTATCCGACCGACCTTCGTATTTCCCCGCCGGTGGCGTACTTCGAAGTAGTCCCTTGCTGATTGGAGGATGCACTCCCAACGGCCTCTCCAATTATAAAAACAGTCCAGGAACTCTACGCCTGTAGAGCATTTGCCGTGTTAGTTTTGAATGTTCTATTTCCTTGTCGAATCGGTGTCCTTCGAGGGGAACAGCCAAAAGTCGCGGCGAGCTATGTCGGGACTGCACGTAGCTGCACGAGGTTCGACGCGTGCACTGGCGCGTTTCGTGATTGAGAAACCGGTCACCAAAGCTGATGTCTTTTCTTCTAATTGTGTCACTCAGTATTTTCATAACTTCAAGATAATATTCTTTGTTCATTGTCTGACCTTTAAGAGCGTATTCGAGATGCGCAACGCCATAATAATAATAAAAATAAAACAATCGGCAAAGACCTGACATTTGCTCCGACTTTGGTGTACTTTTTTCGGTCGTAGCTCCAGTGACAGCTTCCATTGCCGAGACTGTTCTTTTGTTTTGGGATCGTAACTATAAACCCATGATGGATTGTCAGTTAAAATTTTTTTAAGCAGAAATTTTGTCACTATTGACAATTTCCAAATTGTCCTTAGCAATTTCGAGGTGAAGGTTTTTCTATTCCATCGTTAGCAATTTCGGAATGAATTTCACACACATGGGAACGATTTGCAAATTTTCATTTAAAATGTTCCAAACACTAGTGTTCTGTGTTCTAAAATCACATTCTACTTCGCACACAGTGAACTGATGATCTTCATTGATCGCAAGTCACACGGGTTTGATATGACCCGGTGTTTTTGTCGTGGGTTACTATCGATACATGTGTGGCCATCTCTGAACTGCTTATAGCATTGTTTTATTTGTGTTTTCTCATACACTCATCCCCAAACGCCCTCTCTGAACTGCTTGTAGCATTGTTTTGTTTGTGTTTTCTCATACACTGATCCCCACATGCCATCTTTATCATTTGGACAGTCCCTGCACAACTCTTTTTGAATTTAAAGCAAAATTTAATGTTAACTCTTTGTTCCAATGTTTTTGCCTTTCTACCAAAGGAAATTGTGCAAAAGACTTTGTAAACAAGCACACCTTGCACTTGAATTTAGGCGTCTCGGTGACGAGCGGCGTCCGGGGAGTCCGTGAAGCTTCACTGTTGACACTCGTCCCCTGCGTACGGCGCTAAAATTGTCCGGAGGGAAGGTCGGACGCTTGTGGGAGAGACCCCGTGCTATAAATTCACATTGACCATTCTCCAGTTCTGATTTACACACCACACACCTTGGCTTCTCGACGCAGTACAGTCACATCGCTTTGGTGATTTTCCTCTTAGACTCCACCCCAAAACCTTTTCATCCGTCTTTCCTCCGAGCTACGTGGCCGTCCCACTGCCTCTTCAGTGCCGCTGTCTTCCAAGATGTCTGTGACCTCTGTTGTCACTTGCTTGTTTGTTTTTTCCACAGCTCTGTGGTTACTCTAAGTACTCATCAAGTACCTTACACATCTGCAATACTCACTTTATCTGTGCTGTCCGTCCGTGTATTTTAAATCGAAATAAATAACAAGCGATAGGGAAAATGACTCGCTGCAACAAGTGAAAAACAAATGACACGAACAAAAACGTATACAATATTTCAGTTTAACGCCTTATCCGTTGAGCCGTACGATTCCCTAGACTTTCTTCTTCTGTCGTTCTGCCCAACTCGGGAGCACGAGTGACCTTGTCCACCAGACGTGTTTTTCCTCTGTTCCCAAAACCTCTTCATCCTTTCGCTGTGCTTTCTCTTACGTTCCTCCGTCCAGGTGTTCCTTCTTCTAATCTACTGGATGTTGGAAAACTGGTGGTTATTGACCGTGCTATAAGTTCTGTCCGGTATGATATCATCTCTTATCCCAATTTCCTGGAGATCCTTTTCGATTTCAGTTAGCCAGTTGTTTTTGATTTTGATTGACATGGCCAGGTTTAGAATTCTTTTCGTTAGTCCGTTGTTACTCATTCTGATAATATGACCGTAGAATGTTTTTCGTCTTTTCTGAATGTGTCTGAAATTTTTTCCAAATGCTGATATAGTTCGTGTGATTTCCTTTTCGTCCAAATTGCTTCTATACAAACTGGGCCAAAGATTTTCCTTAAAATTTTCCTTTCTTACTTTTCAATGTCTTTAATCAATGATCTGCCGCCAATAATCAAAGTTTCCGACTGTCTTAACTTGGCATTTCTGGATATTGACTTTTTGTTGTATCTGTTCCAGGTGACTCTGTAGGCTCTTTGTAATTTAGTTATTCTCCCCTTATTTGCTTAATGATTTAATTGTGCAGGTTGAACAATTCCTCTTAGATATCTGAATTTAGCTACTTGAGTGATATTGCCAAACCGCGTTATTAAGGGTTGTCCATCTTGATACCGTGAAGATCCTTCCAAATATGGGTTTTAGCATATGAGATTTGGAGACCACATTTAGCTGAAATTTCATGGAGTTTTTCAAGTGTGTAGACTGCATCTTGCCTGTTGTTGGAGAGAATTGCCAGATCATCTGCAAAGGCCAAACACTGCAAGTGAAGTTTATTTCTGAGTAGCCAACAATGGCTATTCGTTTTACTTCTTTCTCCCAGGTTTTGTTTACTTTGTCCAGAACAAGATTGAACAAAAGGGGTGACAGTCCATCTCCTTGTCGAACTCCTGTCCCGATTTTAAAAGGTTCCGACACCTCACCTATGAGCCTTACTTTTGAAATGGTATCTGTTAATGTCTGTTTGATTAACTCTCTTGTTTTCCTGTCTACTTTGTACTATTCTAGTATCTTAAAAAGTGTTTGTATGTCAATATAGTCATAACCTTTTTTGAAGTCTACAAACATGATTACTGTTTGTCTGTTTTTATTGATTTGTAAGATGGTTTTGAGATTTAAAATTTGTTCTGCACGTGACCTGCCTTTTCTAAATCCTGCCTGATGCTCTGTTTGTGTTGCAAGTCTCATGAGAAGTGCCTTGGATAGAATTTTGTAAGTGATTGGTAACAAGGAAATTCCTCTGTAGTTATTAATGTCAGTTTTATCCCCTTTTTTGTGAAGTGGGTGAATTAGTGCACATTTAATCATCAGGGATTGTTTCCTTGACCCAGATATATTCAATAATCATAAGAATTTTTTGAGCAAGACTCGTACCACATATTTTCCACATTTCAGCAATTATGCCATCTTCCCCTGGGGCTTTGTTATTTTTAAGTCCACGGATTATTTGTTGGATTTCTTCTAAAGTGGGAGGTTCTGAATCTGGATTCGGAGTGGGTTTTTCAAAGGTAAGGTGTCCTTTAGGGGGTTCACAATTTAGAAACTCTTTGAAGTAATTTGATAGGAGCTTACAATTTTCCATATTATTTGTTTCTAGAGTCCATCTGGACGTTTGAAACAGAGGCTAGGTGTCTGGTAATTTGACAATTCTTCCTTGAATGTTCTGTAGAAGTTCCTTGTGTTGTTTTTCTTAAACTCTTGATCAATTTCTACTAGTTTGTTTCTATCACAAATACGTTTCTCTAATCTAATGATTTTTGCAGTTTGTTTCTACGTTTTAATGAATTCCTGCCAATTTTGTGTGGTTTTATGAGAATTCCAATTTCACCATGCTTTTAAGTTGTATAGCCTTATCACAGGTTACATTCCACCACCTATGTTTGAGTTTTCTGGGAGGTGATCCAATTCTTGGAGGAATGTGTCCTTAGGTTCTTGCCAATTAGTAGGATGTTGGATGGATATATTGGCAAAAAAAGTTTCAGGTTCTTGTTCCAAAAATTCAGATTTGATTCAAGCATTTTGTCGTATTCTGAGTTTGGCTCTATTTGGTTGAAACTTTAATTAGAGACAAGTGGTGGTCATAGTCAATTACTCCTTTTTTGACCGTAACATTCATAAATTTCCTTCTGATTTTTCTAGGAGATGGCAATATGGTCTAGTTGAAATTCTCCTAAATGATAATTTGGTGATCTCCAGGTTTTTTTCTTGTGTGGAAGTGCCAGAAAATGAGTTAACATTAATTTTAAATCAAAATTGTCACAGATGGCAATTAATCACCCTCCATTTTTATTGGTTCTTTTACGTGCAGGATAGAGTCCTACAGGGTAGATTCCCTATACTTTGTTATTTCCCTTTTCCCTAGTATCATATAATATAATAATTGCTTGTTGAAGGCTTGAAATGTAAATATCTTCACATTTCATTTGATAACAAGCTTAACTGGGCAGGACACATTGGACAGGTGGTAGGAAAAGGATTCAAAATTCTGCACTTGTTGGAGAGAGTGATGAGGGGATGTACGAGAGAAGTAAAGGAATTGGGTTACAAAACTTTGGTCAGACCATTGCTTGAATATGGTAGTGTAGTATGGGACCGATATTATGGGTATCAAATACAGGAGTTGGAGAGGGTGCAAAAAAGTGCTGCTAGATTTGTTTCTGGAAATGCAATTAGTAACAGATATGATAAAAAGTAGTGGAATGGGATTCATTGCAAGACAGGAGGAGGATGAAGAGGGTCATGGGAGTGTGCAAGGTGAATTTAGGTGATGGGGCATGGAAAGATATTAGTGTCAGAATGAAAAGTAATATATTGAATGGGAAAGATGACCATCACCACAAGCTGGCACTCGATTTCAGGCACAAGGGTGTGGGAAGATTCTCTTCTTTAGGTAATTTGGTCAGGGATTGGAATAAGATACCAAGCGAAATGACAAATAATAATAATAATAATAAAAATAAAAAAAGATTGAAAGAATTTAAGGTTGAAATTTGTAGAGGGCAAATGTAGGTGGGTGCAGGAAAGGGTGAATAGGGAAGTTGCCACCTGAGTGTGTGCTCCATTGCTATTAAATTATATTAAATAATCTAAAATAAACTAACATCTGAGACAAAAACTTGAAAAAATTGAGATCAATGAGAAAATGGAAGGTGGTGTGAGAAAAACTCGTACATGTCATAACAAAATGTGCTATTGTGGTATTTTCTGATGTCACTACCAGTTGCCTGTTAAATATTCACTATGTGGTTAAAATGTGCAAATAGTTAACTCCATAAAGGACTTGGGAGTGATAGTTGATGATAGACTTTCTTTGTCTGATCAGACTCACTACATAACGTTGCGAACATTTCATATCGTGGGATTCATTAGTGAAATGTTAATACACTGTCCCAACTTCTCTCCACTTTTGTCTAACTGATACTGGAATATGGTACTATGTCTGGTCAGCACTTATGACTTGACAAATTAGTTGTGCCGAAAAGATTCAGCGTAAGTTCTGTAACTTCCTTTTACACGACCTGCATGATGAAAACATTACAGATTTGTGCAATGTAGATTGGCGTATACTAAATAAATAAATAAAAATATTAAATTCTTGGTTCTCTCACTTTTTACACATGGAAATGGAATTGTATATTATCAACATCTATGCTATATAATAAATTATACCTATAAATGGAATTTATGAATAGATTAGACACAAACTGACTGAGAGACAAACAAAGCCTGAGTGGCTGATATAATATTATAGAGACTGTCTGTCATTGTTCAGTTAGCTTCCAAAATTTAATTACAAATTATGTTACTTATCACGAAAATCGTATTCTATGTCACTCCTATTGATAGATAGTATATCCTTGTAAAATTTCATGAAGATTGTGTAACGATACTGTCGATAGATCGATTGTTTGCGCAGATCAGACTATCTGAGTGGAGTAAGTAACAGACAAGATGGTGCGAGATTATATTGAGGTGTAAGCGCGCGGACTAATAACTGGATGTTCGATGAACTAATGAACTGTAAGTCAGCTACAGAAACTTTATTAAGAGTGACTACAGACTTAATGGCAGTGATAAGTTCAGTGTAAAGTGGTAATACGGAGGAACTGTGGAAAGTGAAATGTGTTGTAGTTGCATGTGTGGTAGCTGTGGTGATCATTAATGTCTTGTGCATTGCTCAAACGAGCCTGACAATCTCCAGATTCACGAAGTCCGATGAGTATTATACGTTTGGTAGTTTCCAAGGTGATTTGTAGTAGTTTGTGAACTGTTTACGGAATAAATGACTGTCAACTACATTCCGGAGTGATATTTCATTTGCATGCTCATAGCTCTGTTGAATAACTTTATTTCCGGTTATTGCCCGTCGTGACTGTGGTCAATATCAAACCTGCAGTATATCTAAAGCTACTCAAAAAAACTGAATATAACTGTTTGTTTATTGAATCAATCTGAACAGACTTATTAATATATTTATCGATAGATATGCTTATAGCCATAAAGACGTTACATGACCTAAAGGCGTTACAATTGGTTTAGCGAATTTATTTTTGAAAACGTAACAAACACATAGAGAGATTTATAATTTTATGTGAGTAATGGATTTCATATATTTATTTATATTATTGACACTAGTTTTACTGTCTTTATATGTTTATTCTATATTAGATAACTAAAGTTATATAATTTTTTTAACCAGGTCAGCCAGTAAAGACAAACAGAATACATTGTCGACTGAAGACAGTGTGGGACGTTGCGACAGCAGGCTGACAGCTGTGGAGAAGCCTGCACCAGCAGGAAGCATCGTCACCAGTGAGACCTTGCGAAACCAGTTCACGTGTGCTCTGTGTCTGCAGCTGTTCCTCTCCAGACACTTGCTGCTGAGACACGTATTCGGCCACTCTCTACTCCTAGACGTGCCTTCGTTCGTATGTGAGAAGTGTGGCCGAGTGTTCCTGAACCAGACCGTACTGCAGATACACGCGACTCACCACTGTGAGAAGAGAGCGAGGAAGAAGGTATCTCCACTTACAAAGACGTGTGCCTCCTGTAACGAACCGTTTCTAACTCGGTCTTCGTTAACGGAACACGTGTTTGTCCACCGTTCTGCCGTTCGCCGTCCACAGTACGTCTGTCCGTATTGTACGGGTATATTTCGTACTCCTTTCGACTTGAAGTACCACGATTGTGGCAGAACAATTTCACGTCTGCATTTAAAAATCAGGTGAGTCGAATAATTGTCTTGTAGTTTAATCGCTTTACCAGTGACTCCAAATTAAAATTTTTCTAGCAGAGGCATGAATATTGTTGTGAAATGAACACACCTCATAATGCAACAGTTGGCTCATAGATGTCTCAGTGAGCTGGGTATTATAAAACATCTCAGGACGTTGATTAAGAATATCGCTGGAGGTACAATGTTAGTAAGTAAGATATTAAGTGTGGATTGTCAGATACACCAATTAAGGATGGCGTCCGGAGTGTTCTGTTGAAACTCGTGATTTCGAGACCGTGTTGTTTTCTGTGGTGATTTAGACTGTGCCGAGTGAACGAACGTGGTGGTTTTTAGTTATTTATGAGTATAGAGTAGCAACTCACTGGAAATCCTCTCGCTTTCTATGGAACATGGTCCTGGTGAACTTCCACCGTGTTGTACACCATTGTAATGAACTTCGTTTTTAGATGTTAGTGTGACCTTTATTGTTTTGAGCTTGCAAGCAAGCGTCCAGGTATCACTCGCCAGGCCGGTGGCGGTAAAATTCTATTCTGAAACCAGTATACGTACACGGTAAAAGTCCGAGACTTACTACGTTGTAAGCACCTTAGGATTGGTTGAATTCTTCTTTTCTTAGTTACAGGGCATAGGGGATGGTGTAAGCCTTCCAGTATTTGTAAAATTTCAAACCACGTTGCTAGAGGATACGGGGGATGGGATTCTTTGAGAAGCCGATACTGCAGCTGGTAATCGAGAATGGGGCGATTTAAAATCGGTAAAGTAACTCGACGGGTAATAACAGCCTTAACTAAACAGATAAAAATATAAAACAAATGTTAAACATACCAAAGTCACTTAACTGCTTAATATTTCAACTTGCAAACAGTCGATTTTTGTTATGTGATAACATCGTCATTTTACAATAGTCTTTGAAGCAGTAAAAAGTGTTAATAATAATAATACAATAGTAGAAACAGAATTTTGCAACATTTAACTTGGAATACATAGTTTTAAACCATTTAAAGTAAGAAAAACATAAATTTGGGTGCGAATGACACTTTCAAAAATTAGATACCACACTTTTAAAGCATACGTACAATGCACCTGACGATGGCGGCAGAGCAAGCCCCCGTAAGCTTGTCTTTCTTTAACACTATCCGGCGGAGAACCCGCGAATACATTTCATATTTGAATAGTTATAGCCTAAAATTATTGGATGTTTATGAATTATCCATCTATTTTTACTTTGTGTTTATAATTAAAGAAATGATACTTCAGAATTATGTGACTGAACATACAAAATTGGTGTTTAAATTAATAGAATATTGTCAACTGATTGCTAAAATGTTGGGGTTTTTTTTCGTTAAAAGTCATAAATGATTAATTTATTTCAGATTTATTGCTGAATATAAAATACGTGTCTGTTCAACCATTCATATTATTTATATTGCAACCATCTTTTGGCTCAGAAATTAAATTAAATTGTGATGGAACTTCTTGTTGAAATTTTCCTATCCACCTGTTTTCCAATTTATGCCCTTGCATAAAATTATCCGAGTGAAATTTATCCAACCCCCTACTTCAGTAATTTATGAATTTAAATTTTTCATTGTTTCAGTGTTTGTTATAAATTGCTTGTCACATCCGCTTCTAATTTATTCCCTTGCAACACAAAAGATTTTCCCCTCCCTTATACTGGTGGCAGCTTGTGGTTATAGTCGTCTCTTATCTTGACTCTCAGATGTGTTGTTTGATCTTTACCAACTTTGATACCTGCAAAGAATAATTACTCTAGTAAGAGAGCTTATGATGTTTCCAGGAGGACGTATGTTTCATCTGACCAACTTAAAAATCATCAGATTGATCATTGGAAGGAAAGGAACTTCAACAATAATATTAATTTGAAGACATTAATCAAGTCATTTGATATCGAAACAAATCAGATCACCTGTTCCAGTGAAGACAAGTCTGCTTGTGGTATCTGTGGTGTGACCTTCACGAGACCCGACAGCGTCAGAGCCCACTACAGAGTCCACACCGGCGAGCGGCCGTTCGCCTGCGATGTCTGCGGAAACACGTTCACTCAGAGCGGATCTATGTGGAAGCACAGGAGAAGTCATTTCGAGGAGAAACCTTTCATTTGCAACGTCTGTGGGAAAGCGTTCTCGCAGCCGAGTAGTCGCGACGTCCACCAGAGAATACACTCCGGCGAGCGGCCGTTCGGTTGCGACACTTGTGGAAGGAGGTTTACGGTGTTGTGTTCCTTGCAGACGCACCAGAGGACTCACTCGGGCGAACGTCCGTACACCTGCGTTATCTGCGGGAAGATGTTCGCCCAGTCCAGCACTCTCAGAACTCACGAGAGAACTCACTTTGCGGAAAGGACTCACCCCTGCGACGTGTGCGGAAAAACGTTCAGTCGAGTGGATTACCTCAGAACTCACCGGCGAATTCACACGGACGAACGGCCGTACAGTTGTCACGCGTGTGGGAAGGCTTTCGTATACTCCGAAGCCCTCAAGATGCATCAGCGGACACACTCTGGCGAACGACCGTACGGCTGTAATATCTGTGGAAAGAGGTTCACTCAGTTGGGTAACCTCAAGAACCACGAGAGGGGCCGACACACTGGCGAACGGCCGTACGGCTGTCGTGAGTGTGGAAACACTTTCTCTGACCCCAGTACTCTTAAGAAGCACGAGGTCATACATTCGGGGTACCGACCGTTTAAATGTGACGTGTGTGAAAAGTCTTTCAGTCGACCGTATTGCCTCAAAACCCATCTCAGGGTTCATACTGGCGAACGTCCTTTTGTTTGTAAAATTTGTGGGAGGGCGTATACGCTGTTAAGTTCCCTGAATATGCACCAAGCATCTCATTTGAATTGTTACATCTGAAAAGTTCAGTTTTCTATCAGGTTGATATCTCACAATGTGTGTGGAAAGTTTTTAATTTTTTTTCTTAGGCTGCATATTGTTTTTCTGACTATCAATAATTTGTAACGAATTTATTTTGCTAAAGATTTTGCACTTAATGTTTGTTAATAGGCACTAGCAATGCTTCTGACATAAGAATCTACAGTGTATGTGATATTGAGAGCTTAGCCTTATATGTTTTGTTGGTGTAAGGCTCTAAAATATTCTGCAGCACATTTGGTTTTTTCTTGTGAAAAGTATGTAAAGCTTGCACAAGAACAAAGTTTTTCTCAGCATTGAGTATTAATATAATGAATTTGTGTTTTTTAAACAGTTTGTTACAAAGATTGACTGGAAATTAAATAAATAGTGTATGATGTCTGTAATAATTTTTCATTAATACTTTAAAAATATGCATGGAAACGTGATGATGTTTACACTGCTTTGGTAGTTCAATTGTTGGGATATGGTTTTATAATGATTAATAACTTGAAACAATCGGTTTCTAGTTAATGTTTACTTGTTGAAAAATATTGCTCTGATGCATATAGAACAAAAGGTGCATAAATTGATGTATAAATAATAAATATTACTTGCCACTGATTGAAATAAGTGCAGTATACAACCACCAATTTAATGCTAAGGTTGTCGAGAGAGTAATATAGTCAATGCCTGCCATTGAAAACAACCGTCCTAAAGTTGTTGTTTTTTTTTGTTTTATTTATTTTCAGTTGTGAGTGGTTACAGCTTTATCACTGAAAATAAATAAATAAATGTGTGAAGTTTTAATGGAATGTTAATATACAAACAAACTATTCTATTATATTGTTTTTAAATTTGAACTTAGGATTTTCTGTGAGTTAGTGTATTGTATAATGTTGATAAAGATTGTTTAGTGTTAATTCACATCATGATTTGGTATTTGCTTCATATATTTAAATTATAGATTTCAGAATTATTACAATAATCAGATATTCTCCTAAATAATGGAGGCGTTTGTAATGAATTACTTCAATGAATCTATTTTGCTAACATAATTTAATGAAAGGTGCTAGAGTTCATTTTATATTTAGAGTTGTCATTAAAACAATTTATTCCTCACTGCTGATTGTAGTCAAAATAACCTAATTAATAAAGTACTTTATATTTTTGTACAATTTTACAGTAATATGTCAATATGGTTGTTAAAGTTAATACTCTTCCTTAAGGAAATATAGAAATCTTTACAAAATGTTGTTGAATAATTGAATAAAGAATTTATTTTGATATAAATCGTTTTGATCGCATGTGGAGGTTTAAAACACAATTACAATATCATGTGTTGATTATAGGTTAAGATAGTTATCATTCCAAAAAAGCAACATAATTTCCAGTATTAATTAGAAACACAGGTTTTGGTATTATTTATTGAATTTTCAGTATTAAGTTTCAAAGTCTTGTGACATCATCATCATCATCATCATCATCATCTAGGACAGCTTCCTGCCACTGGTCAGGTCTGCTGGGAACAAAAGCCGCACCTCCGCTTCCTGTCCAACCACCATCCCTCTTCTTCCACTGTCGCCTAATTTCCTCCTCTTTCCTCCACACATTTCTTAACACCTTTAATCCGTCTGTCCCTTGTTCTTCCTCTAGGCCTCTTCCCTTTCAGCTCCATGTCCAGCATCTTCCTTGGTAACTTCTCCTCTCTCATTCTCTTTACATGCCCGTACCACCGTAACATAGATTTTTCAATTCTCTGTTGTAGCGGTTCCTCCGTTATCGTTTCTCTGATTCTCTCATTCCTTATTCTGTCCCTTCTTGTTACTCCTACTCTGCTCCTCTGAAATTTTGTTTCCACAGATTGTTCTCTCCCTTTGTCTCTCTTCTTCATCACCCACGTTTCCGACCCATATGTTAAAACTGCCACAGAGTATGTTTTATAGATTGCCTCTTTGCTCTTTTGAGGGATATCCCTACTCCATACCAGACTTCTAATATTCTTAAAAAAACCCATCCTGTTTGCTCCATTTTCTCAATCGAGCTTCCCAAATATTTAAAACATTCCACTCTATTCAGTTGCTTGTCAAATGCAGTATTCTAAAAAAAAAAAAAAAAAAAAAAAAAAAAAAAATTACTATTTTGAGTATCTTGTTATTATTATCTGCAATTGGCCCTGTCGGATCACCCAAAGCCTTAACGATTCAGTTTCCAAATACCTTTCATTTTTTCTCCCTGAATTCTCTTCCTTTCTTCAGTAATCTCATGTTAATTAGCTCTTTTCTTTAATTGATTTAAAAAAAAACCAAAGCATACATTATTTTCTAAGTTGTTAACAATTGGATAAAGGAAACAAAGAAACTGCCGCGAGGCACTGAAAATAAGATAGGATAGGGAAAATAAACAGTTACCCGTCACTTACCACAGATGAAGGCAGAAGGGCGAGACACGTAAAAACACAAAAACAAAAGAAATACACAATATTTCGACTTTTTAGTCTTCCTCATGTAGGAGGCGAGACATATGGCAGGGGGAAAGATGTGGTCACATCCGAGCCTGCCACATGAATGAAGCACAGGCGGAAACCGCGTGGTAGTGGAAGAATTGCCGGGGGGGGGGGGGGGGGGGGGGTAGGGAATAGGCTTGACCAGCGATAAAAGTGAAACAAATGAATATAATGTCTGTGTAGCTTAGTTCAAAAAGTTATAATTGAAAATAAAGGGGGATAGAATAATTTAAAAAATATATATATATACAAAAAAATAATAAAATAAGTAAATAAAGAGGAAAATATATATATATATATATATTGGAAAAAAAAAAAAAAAAAAAAAAAAAAAAAAAAAAAAAAATTTAAAAATAACTGTAAAATGAAATGAGAAATGGCAAGTGACAGGTTTAACGTAGGTTTAGGCCAGGGGTGTGTCTGGTGTCAAGGATATGTTGATAGGCTAGTTCCCATCTGCGGAGTTCTGAAGGGGTGGTGGTATTTGGAAAAACTCTAATAGCTCTGACTGTGAAACAGGTGTTGAGGTTGTTTGAATTATGGAAGTTCGCATGAATTGCCACGGGATGGTCTGGGTTGGAAGTATAAACTGTTTGCCTGTGGCCATTCATTCTGTAGGAAAGTTGTTGAGTGGTGAGACCAATGTAAGAGGCAGTGCAGTGGATGCAGGTGAGTTGGTAAATAAGGTGAGTGGTAGCACATGTGGCATGTCCAATTATAGGGAAAGATTCGCCTGTGACAGGATTAGAGTAAGTAGTGGTGGCAGGGTGCATGCTGCAAGTTTTACAGCGGGGTCTGTTACACGGGAAAGATCCCTGTGGAAGTCTAGAGGAGTCGGCAGGTAAATACTTGTGGACCAAGATGTTGTACAGATTGGGCGGTCTGCTGAAGCAAGTGCGGGGAGCAGTGGGTAGGATTTTGGGAAGGAGGAGACGCATTTCAGGGAAGGAACGTAAGAAATCATGCCCACGGCGGAGTATCTGGTTGACAGATTCCAGGCCAGGAAAGAACTGGGTGACAAGTGTTGGACCACGGTCAGCTTTAGGAGGTGCAGAACGAGGGTTGTGGGTGATGGCACGGGAAATTTGTTTTTCCACCAGATCATGGGGGTATTGGCGGGAAACAAGGGCTTGGGATAGTTTTTTGGAGTAACTGGAGATTGATTCATGATCAGAACAGATGCGTCTGCCACGGATTGCAAGGCTGTATGGGAGGGAACGTTTAATGTGGAAGGGGTGACAACTGTCAAAGTGTAGGTATTGTTGTAAATTGGTCGGTTTAATGTGTACTGAGGTATGGAGGGTCCCCTGTCGTAGGGTGATATCTACGTCAAGGAAGGTGCTGTATCACCTTCCTTGACGTAGATATCACCCTACGACAGGGGACCCTCCATACCTCAGTACACATTAAACCGACCAATTTACAACAATACCTACACTTTGACAGTTGTCACCCCTTCCACATTAAACGTTCCCTCCCATACAGCCTTGCAATCCGTGGCAGACGCATCTGTTCTGATCATGAATCAATCTCCAGTTACTCCAAAAAACTATCCCAAGCCCTTGTTTCCCGCCAATACCCCCATGATCTGGTGGAAAAACAAATTTCCCGTGCCATCACCCACAACCCTCGTTCTGCACCTCCTAAAGCTGACCGTGGTCCAACACTTGTCACCCAGTTCTTTCCTGGCCTGGAATCTGTCAACCAGATACTCCGCCGTGGGCATGATTTCTTACGTTCCTTCCCTGAAATGCGTCTCCTCCTTCCCAAAATCCTACCCACTGCTCCCCGCACTTGCTTCAGCAGACCGCCCAATCTGTACAACATCTTGGTCCACAAGTATTTACCTGCCGACTCCTCTAGACTTCCACAGGGATCTTTCCCGTGTAACAGACCCCGCTGTAAAACTTGCAGCATGCACCCTGCCACCACTACTTACTCTAATCCTGTCACAGGCGAATCTTTCCCTATAATTGGACATGCCACATGTGCTACCACTCACCTTATTTACCAACTCACCTGCATCCACTGCACTGCCTCTTACATTGGTCTCACCACTCAACAACTTTCCTACAGAATGAATGGCCACAGGCAAACAGTTTATACTTCCAACCCAGACCATCCCGTGGCAATTCATGCGAACTTCCATAATTCAAACAACCTCAACACCTGTTTCACAGTCAGAGCTATTAGAGTTTTTCCAAATACCACCACCCCTTCAGAACTCCGCAGATGGGAACTAGCCTATCAACATATCCTTGACACCAGACACACCCCTGGCCTAAACCTACGTTAAACCTGTCACTTGCCATTTCTCATTTCATTTTACAGTTATTTTTAAATTTTTTTTTTTTTTTTTTTTTTTTTTCAATATATATATATATATATATTTTCCTCTTTATTTACTTATTTTATTATTTTTTTGTATATATATATATTTTTTAAATTATTCTATCCCCCTTTATTTTCAATTATAACTTTTTGAACTAAGCTACACAGACATTATATTCATTTGTTTCACTTTTATCGCTGGTCAAGCCTATTCCCCCCCCCCCCCCCCCCCCCCGGCAATTCTTCCACTACCACGCGGTTTCCGCCTGTGCTTCATTCATGTGGCAGGCTCGGATGTGACCACATCTTTCCCCCTGCCATATGTCTCGCCTCCTACATGAGGAAGACTAAAAAGTCGAAATATTGTGTATTTCTTTTGTTTTTGTGTTTTTACGTGTCTCGCCCTCCTGCCTTCATCTGTGGTAAGTGACGGGTAACTGTTTATTTTCCCTATCCTATCTTATTTTCTAAGTTGTTAAGTTGTTTTTAATTTCCACATTCTCAGATGGAAAGGGATTCTGGATTTCTCTCTCCCCTTTTTTTAAAGGACATTGTATTTCTTTCGGCAGAACATTGAATAAAGAGCTGCTGCAAATGTTATCCTGTACAACTTACGCTGACTAGTAATGTTTATGGATGTTACATTTGTTTCCGTTGTAAACCTCAGACTACCTTTCTATCCTCTTCGTGTTCCTTAAGACACTGACGTCGCTAAGCTGTAAAATCTCTAATTTTCTTGTAATAAATTTGATTTTGGGTGTCTTTTCCACATGAAGTATTGAGTTCAAGCAATGGTGGAGAAATAAACCAATGAATTATCGAACACACAGGCAAAAGGAGGAAACTTAAGTGAGATACAAACAGACGTATGTTGAGTGATATCTGAAAGATTGACAAAACACGTTGTGTGATGCCACTAACAGCAGCTACATTAGTGGCTGTATATTAAGGAGACTTATTATATTATTTATAATAAACTTTTTTATGCTTAATACTGATACTAAAAATTGACAGTGTGTTATTGTTCTATCTGTGATTTGTTCTGTATCCACATTTAAAATTAGATATTTTTTTTTATGTCATCAATTAAGGAAATGATATATTACACGCAGCACGTAAAATCCTGACATTATGACTTTGGGTGTAATCCTGACAAAGATTAACATGTCAGAAAGTAGAGGTTACAAAGACACTATGTTACACAAGTTCATAGAGCCAGGAAAGAAAAAAAAACAAAAAAAAAAAAAAACAAACAAACAAAAGGCATACACATTACTATAATCAATAAGGTATGTACGGGTGAAACAGCTGACAAAAACTTGATACAGTGAACAAACAGCTTTCACAGGCAACATTACAACCTACTCAGCCCATCAGTCATCCCAAACCCACAAAAACCAATCACAATCCAGTCTTGGTCACACAGTACTACCCAGGCCTCGAATCCATCAACAGAATCCTCCGGCAGGGCTATGATTTCTTACAAACCTGCCCTGAAATGAGATCCATCCTTCCTAAAATCCTCTTTGCCCCTCCTAGAACTTGTTTCAGCAGACCTCCTAACCTCAGCGAACTTCTAGTCCACAAACACAGTCTTCATCGTCCCAGCAGTCGGCCCGAGGTTCTTTCCCATGTAATAGACCACGTTGCAAGATGTGTGACATACACCGTGCCTCCACCACTTTCACCAACCCTGTCACAGGGGAAAGCTTCCTTATCGTAGGACACGCCACCTGTGAAACCATGCATGTAATATACCAGTTAACATGCAACCACAACCTGCCTTCATGTATACATTTGACCACAAATCCACTCTCCATAAGAATAAATGGCCACCGACAGACGGTGTTCACACAGAACCCAAAGCACCCAGTTGCTGCCTGTGCCATAACCCACGACTTGAATAATTTCAACTCTTATATATATATATATATATATTAAACATTATGATAGGATAAAAAACATTAAGATAGGATAAAAAACCACCGCCTACCACAGAAGAGGATTCCTGCGGCGTTGATACACGATCACACATAGAACATAATTTTCGAGCCCACGGCTCTTCATCAGTGGGAGTGAGATGGCTGCACGCTGGCAGCATGCCGGTGGCTTATGGTCGGGGGGAAATCAACACGGTGGGAAGTGAGGGTGGGGGTAGAAAAGCATAGGCTGGAAAATGATGATGAATAGAAAATAGAAACTAAAGTGGGAGTGCAGTATACCACAGTTAATGGTCCTAAATTCATATTAAGTAATGGACATATGTGCAAACAACTGAAAAACAAAATATTCAGAAATTTGAAATTAAAAATAAACAAAAGTTACAATCTATAAAGACAGGTTCTGGTGAGCGGTGGTTCTATGAGAGAACGTGGAAGTGAGGGGGATGGGTGGGAGGAAAATTAGTGCTATCTTAAATTTAGACCTGGAGATTGTCTGGTCCCCAGTTGGTACTGATAGGCCAGTTCCCACCTTCTAAGTTCTGAAATACTGCTTTTATCTGAGAGGACTCTGATGGCGCGGCCCAAGAAACAGGTGTTGGTGCCATGTATAGTGGCATGATGAGATACAGGGTGGTCAGGGTTCTTGGTGTGTACTGATTGTCGGTGTCCATTCATTCTGATGGCCAGTGGATTTGTTGTGAGTCCAATGTAGGCGGCTGGGCAATGGTTAGAAGTGAGTTGGTATACAAGGTGGGAGGATATACAAGTGGCGGGTCCTGTGATGGGAAAGCTTTCCCCAGTTACGGGGGTGGTAAAGGTGGTGGAAGGCGGGTGCATACTGTATAATTTGCAACGGGATCTTGCAGGCTGGGGGACCCCGTGCTTATGGACCGAGAGTAGGTTGAGGTTTGGAGGTCTGCTGAAGCAGGCTCTGGGTGGGTGAGGGAGGATTTTAGGAAGGAGGTTTCTCACCTCAGGGCAGGCTCGAAGGAGGTCGTAACCTTGTCTCGAGACTCGGTTAGTGGATTCCAAGCCTGGGAAGTAACGGGTGATCAAAACGGGGCTATGGTGGGTTTTAGAGGGTTGTGGATTGTTGATAGGTTGAGTGGGTTGTGATGTGGCACATGAAACCTGTTTGTGAACTAAATCTGGTGGGTAATTGCGGGAAATCGGGGCTTCGGAGATATTGTTGAAGGGCGTGTTGATTGGAACAAATGTGACTACCCCGAATGCCTAGGTTGTAGGGGAGGGAGAGAGTGATGTTATGGGGGCAGCAGCTATCATAATGGAGGTACTGTTGTAGGTTGGTGGGTTTGATGTGGACAGCTGTGTGTATGTAGCCATTCGTGAGGGAAAGGTCGACATCCAGGAAAGTGGCCTGTGTGTGGGAGTGAGTGCATGTGAATTTCAGGGAGCTGACGATATTAAGTTTATTTAGGAAACTGAGTAGGTTGTCTTCCCTGTGGGTCCAGATTATGAAAATATCATCAATGAATCTGACCCACAAGAGGGGTTTCAGATGGACTTCAGCTACGAATGCTTCTTCTAGGTGGCCTCGGTAGAGGTTAGCGTACGAGGGAGCCGTACGAGTGCCCGTGGCAGTGACGCTCACTTGGTGATAGATTTTCCCACCAAATGAAAAGGTTGTTGTTTAGTATTAGCTCGGCCAGGGTGATCAGGAATGATCTGGTGGGAAGGCTATTGGGTGGATGCTGGTCTAGAAAGTGTTCCATGGCACTGAGCCCATGGCAGTGGGGAATATTTGTATAAGGATGTCACATCAACCGTCACCAGGAAGGAGTCAGGGGGAAGAGGTGTGGGTGCCGTAGCCAGTCGAGAGAGGAAGTGTCTGATGTGGGAGGGAAGCTGGCTGCCTATATATATATATATATATATATATAATAACAATGAGCAGGAAAATCCTTTTAGGTGATAAAACTAAGGAAGAATAGGGAAATATGGCCCAACACTTACCACAGATGAAGGCGGCTGGGAACGATGAGCATAAAAGAGACGAACACGGTGTAACGGAACAATCGATAGATCGATATCGATCCTTACCAGAGAGAGGGGAGTATCAGTAGTGGAAGGGAAGATGGCGCGAGATGGTATTGTAATGTAAGAGCGCGGACGAATGACTGGTTGTTCGATGAACTAATAAACTGTAAGTCAGCTACAGAAACTTTATTACGAGTGACTACAGACTTAATGGCAGTGATAATTTCAGTGCAAAGTGGAGATAAGTAGGAACTGTGAGCAGTAAAGTGTGTTGCCGTTGCATGTGTGTTAGTTGTGGCGATAATTATTGTCTTGTTCATTGCTTAAACGAGCCTGACAATCTTCAGATTTACGAAGTCCGATTAGCATTATTCATTTGGTAGTTTCTACGGTTTGTAGTAGTTTGAGAACATTTACGTAATAAATAAGTGTGAACTGTATTCCGGAGTGATGTTTTATTTGCATGCTAGTAGCTCCGTTGAATGACTTTATTTCGGGTAATTTGCCCGTGGCGACTGTGGTCAATATCGAACCTGCAGCATATCTAAAGCTGCTCAGAAACTGAATGCAACTGTTTGTTTAGTAAATTGATCTGAACAGACTTATTAATTTATTTATAAACATATACGCTAACAGCCATAAAACATTTACATGGCACATAAGCGTTACATGGCTTAACCGTTTAGACAGGACAGTATATGTCAGAACCACGGGAGGAAATGACGATAATTAATCACAACCGGAGGTGAAATATACGAAATAATTAAGCAGTGAACGATCAACAATCAAAGCTGACAATTGAACAGTTGGTGCGAAGCGTGGTCAGAGAAGCTTGTTCTGCGATACAGATAAATTGTGCGCAGCACACGGCAAAGACTATTTGTCTTAGAGGGCGGTGCATTCAGAGAAAGTATCAGTGCTACGTCGACAGCGACATGCAGCGGTTTTTTGGGAAACTGCTCAGTCTTCAGAAGGCACAGCAAGCGAGCGGAAATAGCAGACGACAACAACCTGGCGGGTCGAGACTTCACACAGCTGATTGGCGTCCAAGAATGTTGCTGTTCGTCGCATCGAAAGGGAAGTGAAAGATTTGTTTTCAGTCTTTGTAAGAAACACAAGCCGGCACGAATAATTTTAAAGGAAAAAAATATAAATATTTAATTGATTTGAATATTAAGTGACAAAGATTTTTTTCTCTGATAACTTTTGAAGTTGAAGTGCAGGGCAACTGTAGTAAATTTGATTAACAAATTATTTTCCAAAAAAAAAATATTTAAGGTTGAAGTAGTGACAAACCAGATATACGCCAGCTGTAGTTGAGTGAGTTAATTTGAATAGTTTTTTTTTATTTTATGGATAGAGATTTCAGTAGATTGCCCATAATTTTGGTAACTGATGGTAGTGTAGGTATTCAATTGGAAGTGAATTTTATGACAAGGTGTATATCTTGTTTGGTAATGAAATTGAGAGGTTTGGAAGCAGAAATTTATTATTTTTTCTGTGCTAATGATTAGCTGTGTATTCTTGTTGCTGGCTCGACTGCTTTATTTTTTCTTTTCTTGTCTACAACGGAATATTGAATTGATTGTGTGAAATATTTTTGTAATATGGCATCTGAGGGTGACATTGGTGTGAATGGAGAGGTGGTGCTGGGAGGTGAGTCCTTTGGTGACGCACCCTGTGTAGCCATTGGTCAGTCCTCCCTTACTTTGTCTAATCATTTACAGTCGATGACGAGTTTTGCCAGTGAATCAGAAGTTGACAAGTCAACAGAAGTGTTTAGGGAAAGCAATGAGGTGTCCATGTCGGAAATGTTTCGTGCTTTCCAGGAACAATTTGTCATGTCAATTCAGTCCCTTCTTGAATCTAAATTCAGTGAAAATAATATTTGGCTTGAATCTAAATTAGATGAATTTAGTATGACCCTTAAATCAGCGTTAAAAGAAAGAAATAATTTGATTGTATCTAGCTTCAAGGAAACACTGAAATCTAAATTAATTTCACTTGAATCCAAATTAAATGAAAATAATATTTCGCTTGAATCCAAATTAAATGAAAATAAAATTTCACTTGAATCAAAATTAAACGAAAATAGGGAGAGTATCGAACGTCTTCGGGATACGGTTGAATCGCGACTAGGGCAGTTGAGTGAAGATTTGCACCAAAGTATGGAATCCATAAAAGGAACAGTCGAGCTTATGGAAGATAGCCATGACGAAAAAATGTCAGGTCAGGTGGAAGAGGTTGAGGCTTCTACTGCAGTATGTGTGAATGAAGGGTTACAGTTACAAGAGAAGCAAGTTGAAAGAAATCTAGAAGGCGAGGATGAGGTAAGTGATTTGGTTTCTGATGTTAAATCTATTTCTCAAGATGTTGGTAAACTTCAGGTGTCCACTACAGCGTTGATAGAAGAGGTGGTGAAGGTAGAGGTCCCAGTAGTAGTAAAAGAGGAGGTGACTAAATTCAGAAGTCTGCTTCAACAGGCGTTGCCTGCAGCAGTAGTAAAAGAGGAAGTTGATAGGGGACGTTTTGATGATTATGATAGGATCCAACCTGTAGAGTTCATCCTAAAGTTTGAGAACTTTGGGCTCTTTTGTGTAGCTGGGGAGAAACAGAAGAGAGAGATGGAAGGAGAAATAGGAGGGAAGCTAGTCGAGGTTGCACCATATGATATCCCAAATTTAAATATAAAACTGATCCTTGGAGCCAATTGGTTGAAACCGGTGGGGGCTATCATCAATTGGGTAAAGGAAACTCTGGGATTTACGAGACATGAACGGCGGATAAAGGTTGATTTGGAGAAGGGAGGAAGGAATAGGATATGGGACCCAGGGAGAAGCAGGTTGATATCGTGGGGCGATGCCACGGCAGTACGGCACCGCAAAGAGCGCCTGGCAGGCATGGTGGAAGGAATGGAAGAACCGAAGTACAGGTGGAATGTCGAGTGGAAGTAAGACGGAAGAAGCGATGTAAAATAATTTTCATAGGATTTAAGTTTGAAGTACTCTTTCAACATAAGTGTTTTGCATAAACTTTGATTTCTCTAAAAGTCTTGTATCTTGTAAGTTTGTTGAAGGTTACTTGGTAGACGTTTTGTTCGGGTTAAGATAAATAACAAGGATACTTGGTATAGATAGGGTAGATTAGACAAGAAATGTTTTGAGTTGCATTAAGAAATGGATATGTAGAATCAGTTTCATGAGATCAGGTAGGTGTAGGGAGTTTTGTGTGTACTAGTATGGGTTTCTAAATGCCATGTTGACCTGGAGTTCGAGAATAGTATTCAACTTGCTCATAATTATTCAGCAAAACTAGAAGTTACTGGTCTTTCCTGGAGAATAAGGGGATAATGAATCAATTTACACATTGTTCTGTGATATTTAAGGTTTAGGGAATGGTCTGCGACTTATATTTGCAGGTTAAGAAAGAACGCTGCTGTGTTGGGTTTCAAGTGAAGGTAGGTGCTCGGAGGGGAGTGTTGGTGGGGTGTCAGGCACCGGATGAAAGGGCACACCTCACAGCACTGCCACATCTCCCGCATCGTTGATCATTAAATGTTGTCATGATTCATGTAGGTTTTCATTAGTTTCACTTAGCAATCAGTCACGGTTGCAATTTCGGAACTTGTAAGATGTTGTGTCAATAAATTAGAGAATAAAGTAACTTCAGTAGTTGGGCACAGGTTGGTGACCCATGTAGTATTAATACACAGTTGCTGAAGGCATTCTTGCTGGTTTGTGGTTCCCAGTAATTTTGGCCCCGAGGCCGGGGAATGTACTTACAAGTGCTGTGATTGTGACAGTTTGGAAAAAGGATAGAAAGAGAACAATTTTACAACTGAAGCAATTATAATTCAGTTTTGTATTCTTTATGTTTGTATTCTTGATGTTTTGTAGGTATTTTTTTTTGATTTGTTATATGTGTTGATGGTTGTAATGGCATTTGTGTATAGTCATAAGTACCTATGAGTAATTTGCCGTGAAACCATCAGGTTTATTGGTAATGTTGTAAGATGATGATGTTGCTTGAGTAAATGTTGGCGCAAGATACGCTTTGTCAACCGCATCTTTCGCCACAAACCCAGCGAGGGGGGTGTAACGGAACAATCGATAGATCGATATCGATCCTTACCAGAGAGAGGGGAGTATCAGTAGTGGAAGGGAAGATGGCGCGAGATGGTATTGTAATGTAAGAGCGCGGACGAATGACTGGTTGTTCGATGAACTAATAAACTGTAAGTCAGCTACAGAAACGTTATTACGAGTGACTACAGACTTGATGGCAGTGATAATTTCAGTGAAAAGTGGAGATAAGTAGGAACTGTGAGCAGTAAAGTGTGTTGCCGTTGCATGTGTGTTAGTTGTGGCGATAATTATTGTCTTGTTCATTGCTTAAACGAGCCTGACAATCTTCAGATTTACGAAGTCCGATTAGCATTATTCATTTGGTAGTTTCTACGGTTTGTAGTAGTTTGAGAACATTTACGTAATAAATAAGTGTGAACTGTATTCCGGAGTGATGTTTTATTTGCATGCTAGTAGCTCCGTTGAATGACTTTATTTCGGGTAATTTGCCCGTGGCGACTGTGGTCAATATCGAACCTGCAGCATATCTAAAGCTGCTCAGAAACTGAATGCAACTTTTTGTTTAGTAAATTGATCTGAACAGACTTATTAATTTATTTATAAACATATACGCTAACAGCCATAGATCATTTACATGGCACATAAGCGTTACAACGGGAAACGCAATATTTCGGTGGTTAGCCTTATTCTTGCCAGGAGTGTGTGCACACACTGAAGGTATGGCCGGCAAAGATCGTAGTAGAGAAAGGCAATTACTAGATCGATAACGCTGAAGGTCTATTAACTTTGGAGGTGGGGAAACATCAACATAATTACTGGGTGAGGATTTAAATATTATAAAATATTATACATTTTGTTTTTACAGACTCTGAAAGCTTATTTTATTCTGCATTCAGGGAAATAAGAATTACTTTTAGTTTGTGATGCCAGTATGATTATTCTCACCACTCGTATAGACCAAATTAGGAGCTTCTTTATATCTTTTAGCACAAGAGTTACAGAATTTTGGTTCCAAAGTTAGCTCGGTTGTCCGGGTGGAACCGTGTAAATTTATCGAAAACTGAGTTTCAGCCATCATTTCGTGGCTTTCTTCAGAGGTTGTGGTTTCACCTGGACAACCGAGATAACGTCGAAATGACCACAACTCTGCACACCCAAGTTTGCTGCCGTTTAGACATTTAATAGTAAATTAAATAGTTTTGAGTTTGCTTACTCTGACCCAGCATGTTGTACGATATTGTGTTTAGTTTCTATTAGTAACTAACAGAGAACCACACTATTTGAAACTTTGGTATCAAATACTTCCCAATTTCTGGAAGATATAAAAAAAAAAACCAGTTAGAAACTTTGACGTACTTCACAACCTGCTGTGTGTGATAGTGGTTATAATTGTGAGGGTAATATTACGGAGTGTTAACATCTTTCAACTCTCATTTTTTTAATGAACAAAATTCTACCTCGTCGAAGGCCATTAGGGCGAGAAACCTGAGGTGTCGTACTATGTCCACGTCTTATTGTGATCTCGCGGAAACGAGTGACACGTGGTGCTTGAAGTGAGATTACTTAGATTTTCAGTTTCTGCTCCAGCTTCGTAAGACGTGCACCAGATTCTAGGTCACTTCACAATCTTTAAAGTTGTGAAAACTTCATTGTAATTTGTTCATTAGCATCTGTCTGATGCGGGGACACACACACTTTCAGTTTTATGGATATCAATACTAAAAATGTACTAAACAGTTTGCTGCCTTCGTGATATTAAAACCCATCAGATGGCCATCGCTTCCTGAACCTGTATCGGTACGACGGTAGGTGAAGATCAGTCTTAAGACCCATTCAAATTTCAGCCGAGACTGTTTTGAACTGGAAATCTGATCACATCTGTGTTCGCTCCGTCCTCGTATTCGGGAGGATGCCGGTTCGAATCCCCGTCCGGGTGGGCATCCAGATTTGGGTTTTCCGTGGTTTCCGCAAATCACACCAGCTGAATACTGTGACGTTTCTTTGAAAAGCCAATGGCAGAATTCCTTCCCATTCCTTGTCCCGAGTCTCATCCCCCCTCAAATGACCTCGACGAGGTGTAAAGCTTTAAGTAAAAAAAAAAAAAAAAGGAAAAAAAAGAAGAATCTCTGTTACCTGGTGGCCGGTCAACACTTCATGGTGTCCTAGCCAACATGTTCATAGTTCCTGGAAATAATACAACACAGTAACATGGTACAATGTAATTGACTTTACATTGAAATTTACGGAATATTTTCAATTGCTATTTGTGTTTTTGCTGTTTTGTATGGTGGTCAGATTTGCAGATTTCTTGTTGTATTTAAAACATTTTATCTCTTCAACCATTTGATTTATTTCTGTTGCAAGTTCTGATCACTGCTTGGCCTAAAAATTTAATATAATTGCGATTGAGCTTGGTATTTATTTTCTAATTCTTATTTTTATTTACTTGTTTTTATTTATTTTCTTCTTGTTACTAACAAATTCTTTCTTTATCCACCCATCAGTTTTTTAGACTTTATCAATTTATTTCATTTCCTTGTCTCCATCTCCCTGAGCAATTTATGAAAAATTTTCCCCTTTCTGATGACTGAAATTAAGTGCCAGCTTGTAGTGGTTGTGTTTTGCCTTGTATTTCAGACATGTTTGTGGTAAGTGATGTTATATTTACGTAGAATACTTATAAGAGTAATAATAAGAGGGCTTGTAATATTTTCAGGAGGATGTTAACTCCAACCGATCAACTCAAAAAACATCAGACTGTACGTTTGAAGAAATTTACGAAGTTGTTTGGTTTACAAACAAATGAGCTTATGAGGTGCAGTGAAGACAAGCCTACTTGTGGTGTTTGTGGTGCGACCTGTGCTAACCCTCGGAGTCTAAAAGTCCACTACAGAGTCCACACCGGCGAACGGCCGTTCGCCTGCGATATCTGCGGAAAAACTTTCACTCAGAGTGGAAATCTGATTGTGCATAAGAGAACGCATTTGAATGAAAAGTCATTCATTTGCGACAGCTGCGGAAAAGCGTTCACCCAGCAGCGTAGTCTCGTCATCCACCAGAGAAAACATTCGAGCGAACGTTCATTTGAGTGCGACGTTTGCGGAAGGAGGTGCACGACATTCGGCAACTTGAAAGCGCACCGGAGAATTCATTCCGGCGAACGGCCGTACGTGTGCACGGTTTGCGGGAAGACCTTCGCGCAGTCCAGCACTCTCAGAGGCCACGAGGGAACGCACCTGGCAGGAAACTCTCTCCGCTGTGACGTGTGCGGTAAGACGTTCGGTCGCGACTCCAGCCTCGCGTCGCACCGACGAATTCACACGGAGGAACGGCCGTACCATTGCCACGTCTGTGGGAAGTGTTTCAAGTGGTCTTCTAGCCTCCAAATGCATCTGAGAGTGCACTCTGGTGATCGGCGGTACAGGTGCGATATCTGTGGAAAGTCGTTTGTTTACTCCTCCGGTCTCAAGGATCACCAGAGGTGCCGCCACACCGGCGAACGGCCGTACGGCTGTCGTGTCTGCGGAAAGACTTTCTCTGAATCTAGTAATCTGAAGCAGCACGAGGTCGTGCATTCGGGGTACCGGCCGCACAAATGTGACGTATGTGGGAAGTCGTTCGGACGTCCGTACAGCCTTAAAACCCACCTGAGGGTTCATACTGGCGAACGTCCTTACGTTTGTAAAATTTGCGGTAGGGCGTTCACGCAGTCGGGTCCTCTGCAGACTCATCAAGCAATTCATTCGAAAGATAGTTAAAATTGTCTAATGATGAATGGGGAAAGATTTTAATTTTCTGACCATAAAGTATGTATGATTTTCCTGCTTATGAGTAATTTGTATTTTATTTGTTAAATTTTTTATAATTTGTTTAAGTAGAGATTTAGCATGTAATGTTTGTTACTATGCACTCATTGCTTTAGCGTGAGAAGAATCTACAGTGTGTGTAGTGTTATGATCTTGGTCTGACATTTTTTGTGGTAGTTGTCTACCAAATCTGGATTAAGCTGTGAAATATAGTATCATTGTTGTTTATCTTAAGTTTTGTGTAATGATTTTTTGTTTTTGATTGTTGTATATATGTATCAAATAAAGGAAACTAAGTAGCAGAAAAGGATTACATATTAGTAATGTACCACTGCAGTGCACCTCAAACACACTTAACAAACACAAAATCCGTTTAAATTTTCGGATATTAGCCCTTGATCTACAAGTAGAGCAATGTGGCAGGTTCATCGACTGAATCCTTTGTAAGGTTATTATTTCCTGCCCAGAAATGAGATCCATCCTCCCAGAACTCGTTCCAGCAGGCCTGCCAACCTGAGCCGACTCCTAGTCCTCGGATGCATCCTTCCTCGTCCTGTCGGACGGCCCCGAGGCTCTTTACCACGCAGTAGACCCCACTGGGAGCTGAGACCCAGGAAATTTCTACATATCTCCTGTTTCATTATTGTATGGAATAAATTCCTTGAGGAATATGTGCCTCATTGTTTGATCAGAATAATGTTTTTTGAAAGAAAGGGGAAGAATTTCTCAGGATAACATATTGTGAAGCCGCTGTATTATAATACCTTGTTGTGTTGTGTTGTATTTTAAAGAATCTTTTTCTGGGAAATTGTTTTTCATTTTTAAAAGCATAATACACCAAATCAAAGGTGATTTATTGTGTTTAGAATAATTAGCTACAAACAATAATATGCACTCTATATCTTCATGATTGGAAATGAAATACCGAGCGTGGTGGGTGAACGGTTAACGCTCTGGCCTCGCATTCGGGGGACAGCGGTTCGAATCCCCGTCCGGGCATCCAGATTTGGGTTTTCCCTGGTTTCCCAAAATCAATCCAGGTGAATGCCGGGATGCTACCTTCAAAGAGGCCACGGCCGAATTCCTTCCCGTTCCTCGTCCCCAATCCCATTCCGCCTCAAATGACCTTAGCCGTCAACTTATTTTTAAAATATGGATGGGAAGATTGACAGTAATCCTACAGTGTGAGCGACTAATTACTCTTAACCAATATCGCTGTTTAGTTTGTTTACTTGATAGTGCAGGTAATAATTATTACTTGCCATCAATCTGGTTGCTGTAAATGGTAGTTATGGTAATCAATTGAATTAGCGAATTGGTTCAGTTACCGCACAGAAAATATAAAAAATGTTTGAAAAACTAATGTTTAATTAATATAAAACCAATTGTGTTTATTTTTGTGCATATTTTGAATTTTTAATCAGGATATTTTGATGCAGCCAATTTTCATATATATTACTCGTAGAAATTTAAATCTTGATGCATATTTGTTATATATACAGAAATCCTACATTTTGGAATCTTTAAAAATCAAATATTCATCATAAAGAATGAAGTACATAAACGAGTTTTTTCTTGGCGACGTAATTTAATGAAATGCACTAAAATTCTCTTTGTGCCTAAACAAATGAAAAAGGAAATTGCTTTAGGAAATATAAATTAGAAGGAAAGGGAAAATGACTCGTCACTCACCAAAGCTGAAGGCAGCGACGGGAGACAAACATATATCAGCAACACAAAAATCACAATACCTCGGTATTGAACCTTCTTCATGACTCATTCTCTTTAACATGAAGGTTTAAGACCGAAATATTGTGTCTATATTTTGTGTTTGTGATATATGTTCTTCTCCCATCACTGTCTTCAACTTTGGTGAGTGATGAGTCATTTTCTCTTTGTATTTAGTACTACCATTGCTATTTTCGCTGTTCTTGTAAGGAAAAATTACAGAATTAATACATAATTAACACTAAGTACTTCATATTTTTGTACAGTTTTACAGTGTTTTGTTAAAGCAGTCATTTAAATTAATAAGGAATATTGAAACTGTCGTTACTGCATATTGTTGAGTCAGTCATTCATTATATTGTTAAATCAGTTGGAATTATACTTACGGTTTAGTCGCATATGAAAGTGTAAAGCCAATGGCACGTAGCGTGTTCCTGTGTAGTTGTGGTGCTTGAGACGGTCGGCTAGCGAATCGTTGGCTCCTTGTCCGTGGGTACGGAAATGTGAACCCCGTAGGACGCGCGACACTAACTCGGCTGGACTTGGTATCGAAGCAGTCTCTCAGGTTAAAAGGTGTAAACGCGAGAATGTGGTGTAAAAGTATACAAACGGCTGCTCTACTGTGGGGTGATCAAGGTCCTACAAATGTGTTTACAGCTTATGTTGATGTAGTAGTAAAACAAAGACATTTAATTAAATTTAGTGTTTTGAAAATTTCATTCATTCCGTAGTTGAGTTTCTGAATGTTTTCAGTTGGACAGTGAGTGGCTGTGAATCGGTATCTTTAAGAGGAGCTGCGGCAAGTATTCATACCTTACACATTGTTTCTAAAGTGAAACATCGTGACAGCTGGCGAGAGTAGACGGCACACGAAACTCCAACGTTCAAGGGTTATTTACAAACACGATGCACACAGTTTTAATTATTCCTTTTTCAATAATAATTATCAGACATGTTGTATAAAATAAAAGATTAAAAATTCACTCTACAATCAGTGGTTTTGAGTAATCTTTTGAAATCCTGAAGTATGCGTTATTCTTTCAATCCTCTTTAGTTTCCAAATTCCCTGATAATAAAAGATTACTCATGGTAGAACATTAAATAAAAATTGTGTGATAATTTTATTACTGTGTAATGTATAGTGACTTTTGATATTTACTGGTATTATCTGTGCTCCAAATATAAGACTAAAATGACAATTGGGGTATTGTTATTGCATTGTCCTTGAACCGAGAGTTCTAAATGGACTTTTGCATGAGTCGTGGGATTATTCGTGTAGCATGTTAGTGTTAGTAATATTAATAATAGTTTTAGTGTAAAATTGTTGCTTTACATAAACCATGTGTTCTTTGTTCCTTTGTATTCATACTTGTTAGAAACGATAGTACGCAATTATGGCGTTAAATAGAAGACATTTGCATTGAAATGTACAGAATATTTTGAATTCGTAAATGTTAATATGTATATTTTTAACATTTTGTACAAATGACTAACAGATTTCCAGATTTCTTGCCATATTCAAATATCTTTCACTTTAGCCCTTTGATTTATTTGTATTGAGAGTTCTGGTCAAATCTCAGCCCAGAAATTTATTGTAAAAAAACTTACTAAATAGTTTACTGCCTTTTTAATATTAATGCCCATCAATGGGCATTGGTTCTTAAACCTGTATCGCTGCGATAGTAGCTTTTCCCGGAGGCGAAGGTGAGTTTTGAGACCCATTAATATTTCAACCGAGACGGGGTTTGAACGGGAAACCTTCTGTCAGATCAAATATCTTTTACTTGGCAGCCAATCCACTCTCTGTGATCACTCGGTGAACAATGCCATACGTGTTGACAATTGTGTTCATACTTCCTAGAAATCATTTCCAGAATATTTTATATTTCTATTCGTTACTGTGTTTGTACTGTTTTGTATAAGGACATATATGACTAATAGATTTCCAGATTTCTTGTCGTATTTAAAACGTTTTATCTGTTCAACCATTTGATTTATTTCTGTTGCAAGTTCTGATCACTGCTGGTGTCAGGAATTTAATATAATTGCAATGGAGCAAGTGCTTTCATGATATTTATTTTTTCACTTCATGTTTTTACCCAATTCTTTTCTTATTTATTTTTGTTCAAGTCAAAATTATATTTTTAAAAATTATAGTTTTTGGTAACTTATTCCAGTCTCCGACTCGCTTACCAGTGAAAGGAATTTTTCGCACTTTCTAATGCCCCAAATTATATTCTAGCTTGTGGTACTGTTTTCTTCCCCCCAGCATTTAAGACATGTTGTTTGTGGTAATCTCATATCATCATATGATGTTACGTTTACATAGAATACGTAATATGAGTGCTTGTAATATTTACAGGAGGACAGCCGACCGACTAACACGTCACCAGAGTGTTCGTTTAGAGGGAGGTATCTTCAACAATAGTGTTAATTTAAAGACATTTACAAAGTTGTTTGATGTTGAAACAAATGAGACTGTGAGTTGCGGTGAAGATAAGTATACTTGTGGAATTTGTGGTAAAACTTTTACTACTTCCCAGAGACTCAAAATCCATCGCAGAGTCCACACCGGCGAACGGCCGTACGCCTGCGATGTCTGCGGAAACACTTTCACTCAGAGCGGAAATCTGATCGTGCATAAGAGAACCCATTTGAATGAAAAGCCTTTCATTTGCAATATTTGTGGGAAATCATTCACCCGGTCCAGTACTGTCAACACACACCAGAGAACTCATTCTGGCGAACGGCCATTCGAGTGCAGTGTCTGCGGAAACTCTTTCACTCAGAGAGGAAATCTGATCGTGCATAAGAGAACCCATTTGAACGAAAAGCCTTTCGTTTGCACTATCTGTGGGAAATCGTTCACGCGTTTCAGTACTGTCAACAGACACCAGAGAACTCACTGCGGCGAGCGGCCGTACGGATGTCGTATCTGTGACAAGTTGTTTCTCTATCCGTCTGGTCTCGAGAAGCACCGGAGGGCGCACCACACCGGGGAACGGCCGTACGGCTGTCGTGTCTGTGGAAATACTTTTTCTGAATCTGGTACTCTCAGGAAGCACGAGGTTATACATTCGGGGTACCGACCACATAAATGTGACGTATGTGGGAAGTCCTTTGGCCGGGCGTATACCCTCAAAACCCATCTGAAGATTCATACTGGCAAATGGAAGTTAGGTTGTCTGAAAGCTCATCAAGCAAATCATTTGAATAGTGATATTTAATTTTTTTAAATTGATTGGATATTCTTTTATTCCTTATTAGATATTTGTATTTAATTTATGGAATCTCCAAAATTTATTTCAGTAAACATTCTGCGTGTCAGTAACTATCTTTAGTTTCAGTAATGTACTAGCTGGCACCCACAACTTTGTTTGCGTTTGTCAAGAATTTTAAGGGTTTTTATGTTTTTGCACTAAACCTTAAATAGCCTTGCTACCAAATCGGTAAGTCGCCAGTTTAAATGCCCTTCTAAAACAGTTCACACACAAAATATGTTGTATATAAATTATTTGTGTAATGGCTGAGGAATGTCATATTATAGATTCTAGAACATTATTTCAGAACATTTTAGTAGGTTGAAGAAGATTCGAAAGATTTTTTTAGAACACTTTACTTGAAATATGAAAATGCCCCAGGTCAACTACTTTCAGCCAGCACAGCAGACATGCAACCACCTCGGAACACAAAGTGAGGCTCGTGGCTACTCCCGCAAACAAACACCAGAGGTCTCTGGCTGCGGACAAACACGCATTACATATATATATAAGAGTAGTATTAGTATATTTTATGTAGTTGTTGTCTTCCAAATGTGGTTTGGTTTTTTAAATATTGCACAGCTGATGTTGCTTTGTATCTTTGGAAATAAGTTTAACTTTGTTACTGAGTTTTAATTATAATGTCTGTGATCAGAAACCACTATCTTAAGTTTTGTGTAACAAGTAATGTTGTGTATTTCGAAAAGAAATATATCAGACATCCATAACTTGGTTTTCATTAGTTGACTGAAATTTCTCAAATAAATCCATTTTCATTGTATTTGCTTGTAATGATTCAGTGATGGAGAACCAAGAATGCAAGTCCGTTGGTTGGCTGATGATGTGTTGGTCTCTTGAAAGATTAACGAGGAATTTCTTCTGTTAACATATCTTGCAAGAGCTGTACTCTAATGAATTACTGTATCTTAGATAAATCTTCACAGCAAGTTTAAAATAAATTATTATTTTTTGAATAACTAGTTAGTAACAACGTGTAGTATTTATGTCGATGACTGGAAATGAAGTAATGAGTTTCTCTTTGGTTGTAATTTTTGAAACTTGAATGGTGAAATGTTGGTGTTTGAACTAATTAACTACTTAAATTGTTAGTTGACAGTAATTACACAGTTCAATCTTTGTTGAAATATTGTCAGAGAGTGACAAATTACTTAAAAGTAATGATAACCAATTAATGTCTAATTTAATTATAAGTTGACTACAACTATATTGCAGTTCAGTTTACTATAAAGTAGTTTCTTAAGTTGACAGTGTGAATAGTAAATATTGCTTACCATCAGTTTTGTTGGAGTACATAATCAATTTAATATTGAAGCTATTGAGAGTAATAAATTCCTGATACTGAAAATGAGCAAGAAAAATTGTTTTTATTGGGAAATGGGTTCAGTTACCTCAAATAAACCAATACAAAATAATTTTAAAATGTTTGAAATGTTAATGGTTAATTGATATACAAACCAAACTGTGTTATATTTTTGCACACATTTTGAATAGAGTGGGTGAGTGGAATGTTAATATTCTATGAAAATGGCAAAATAAAGTAAGACAGTTGGGAGATAATTATATACGTTAAGCATACAAAGGGGACTATACTGATCAAACTTCATTGTTAAAATTATGAGTGGAAGAGAGTTCACAGTCCTGGAATGTTAGACGTCTCCCCCTCATTGTGTCGCAAGAGAGGTTCGTGTTCATTGTTTGGTGACTGCTGTTTGGAGTGCCATTGTTTTTGGGATGGCCGATCCTAACGTAGCCACGTGCCCGTGACGCTTTCCACCCTGCTCAGAGAAATTTACACAGAACTCTCCAAGTGTTAGAAACAGACTACAACAATGAAGCTAGATGGAAAACCCAGTGTCTGAGCAGTTTACCGTTCCAAAAATGGTGAAACGGCAATAAATGCCCAACTCAAAATGATGGACATGTTGCAAAAATTCACAATCCCAAAAGATTGACAATATACCATCAAAGAAGTTGTGAGAGGTTTTAGGTAAAGATTTAGGTCCGAGAAAAGAAGCTGCCGAATTCCCACCTTGACTCTCAACTTTACGGCAAAATCCAGATCGCCCGGAAGCACGCTGCGACTTGAAGGAAATGCTCCCAAGTGATCCAAAAATCACGGTGCTATGGTTAGAACCACAAAATGGAGCAGAAATAACCTCGGCTAGCCTCGTGCCAAAAATCAAACATATTTTTTTTTTTTACTTATGGCTTTATACCTTGTGAACGACAAGGTGATTAGAGGCGGGACGGGAATGGGAACGTGAAGGAATTCGGCCGTGGCCCTTCGAAGGTAGCATCCCGGCATTCGCCTCGACTATGTAATATCCAGATTTGTTTCTTTAATATGGAGAAATTAATCCTTCACAGTTTGTCCTGTAGGATGTGACGGTTAACCAGACCTTTCACATATACGTTTTTGAAATACGTGTGAAGGAATAGGCCCGATTTGTGGCAGTCAGATAATCAGTTCTTCCATCGTGATAATGTCCCTGCTCGCACTGTGAGCCACGTGCCCCACCCCTCTGTGATTCTTGAATGAAAAGAGACAAAGGACAACATTTTTACAATGTAGATTAGGTGGTATGCTCATGTCCAAAGGATGGAGGAAGTAAGAAGAGCAAGCATACAAGGGAAGGGTGGGAAGGCTGATAAAGGAATGGCTAGGCCAAATCAAGAAGGATATAGAAGACTTGGGGCTCGACTGGAAGACTGTTGATGGAGAACAACTATCCGTGGACAGGAAGGAGTGGAGACAGCTCGCGACCAGCACCAGGGAGACTGGAGCTGGATAATAATGATGATGGCGAAGAAAAAAAATGATGGACGTACTGTCAGCATCACTGAAGACAAGCCTAAAAATAGACATCGTTTCCCCAAATCACTCCAGGCAAATGCCGGGATGCTTCCTTCAAAAGGCCATGGCCGAATTCCTTCCCATTCCTTGCCCCCATCCTTTCCCGTCTCTAAAAGACCTCGATGTTAAAAAGAGACGTAAAGCAGTTTAAAAAAAAAAAAAAAAAAAAAAATAGACAAACATATCGGTTCCAATAGAGGGATACAGGGGAGTGATGATTTTTTTTTTAAACTTTAGTTCAGTTTTGTTTGGGTACCCCTCATAAGTATACTTCCGTGATGTAAGTACTGTTTCATTCCTGGAAGTAGAATAATGACCAAAGCAGGAGTTTGCTCCCATAATGCAACTCGACATTCAGACCTGAAGCCTACCAGTTAGGTATACCTCCTTTATCATTTAATTATCAATATGCAAATATTTCAAATGCATATATATTACCAAAATGATAAATAATAACATCAATGAATTAATGAAGGGAGGAAGTGGGATGCTTCTTTGCTGGATGTAAAACTGCACCAAACTTGTAATAGATATACAGTATATACATACTATTTATTTCACAAAATCTCAATCATTTTATTTTAACAGTGGCAAAATGATGGAAAACAAGCTCTTAACGTAGGTTGTTAAACGTTCTCAGGATTTCTCCTCTGTTGAGTATAATTACTGTTTTCAGAGTGGCAGAGGGTTTTCACACAACCGCACTCTGTGACAGCCGTTCATTCACTGATACGGACAGCCGATCTCTACACGGGGTTACAAAATCGCTACCTGTCGAGGTGTTTCTTAGGCCAATATAGAATGGGCAGCACAACTTATGCTTTATTTATTTCTACAGCAATAACAAAATATTTGAATCAGAAAGACTGGCAAAGAAAATACTCAACTTTTAAGAGAACGGGAAGTTTCACAGGTGAAGGAAGTCCACCACGATCAGTACGGGAGACATCCGAGACGGGGGATTATTCAGACGAAAAAATGTGGGGGTAAAGGATCTGACTGAAGAAAAACCAATAAGGAACGGAGGGCATTCTCAGGAAAAGCCAGAGAATGAAGGAAACTGAGAAGAGAAATGAAGTTGTGTAATCATAGTCTGTAGATGGCTGGAACAAAAAGGGTGAAAACATTTGGCTTCTTTGATTACCTTTTTTTTAAAATTGAGTTTAACATCAAATTTCTCACTTTCTAAATACCTACAAAATGTTTCAATACTTGTTACACAATTTTTTTTTTATTTTTTTTTTTATTTTTTTTTTTTTTTATATCCTTTCAAGTAACTAAAAATAAGCTTCTAGAGAGGAATTTAGAGGATTTTTTTTTTACATTCAATCTCTATGTAGAGGAGAAAAAAGAAAAATAAGAGTAGGGGAAACGAATCAATGTTCGTAGAGGTCATCAAAACTGATCGGAAAAGGTGTGTGTGGTATTATCGGTGAGAGAAAAAGTTTGAACACCAAGTGGAAAAAATATGACGAAGTGAAAACGTGCTTCTGGTAAGATTTAAACATAGCACCAGCACGCTTCAATGGAAGCAGATAACAAATATGATGGCCCAACTCTAATATGTGAATGGAGATTTTCCACGTGTGATAAATGGAACGTAGTTATCCACAATATTAAGCAATCCTGAATCTATATGAATTTACAGAAATCATTCAGTATTGCCAATGCAGCAAGGCGAATCTGGACGGAGATTTTGTCTTTTGATGATGAGCATTCCAGCTAAGGACATTTATTCTGTTGAGTTATGGATGATGGTGTTTAAAATAAAGTTACAACAATTTGTATCCACACAATGAACACTTTTGTATATGTTGGGGATGGGTATCAAATCTGTAATTGGTGGGGTTGAGAACATTGGAACGCAGGCAGCTGAGCTCGGTGGGTGGACAGTAATGTTGTGGCCAGTCATTTGGGAGGACACGGGTTCGAATCCCTGTACGGGAATCCAGATTTCATTTCCCCACGGTTTCTGAAAATCATTCAAGGCGAATGCCAGGATTGTTCCTTATAAATGCCACGTCCAATACCCTTCCCGTTCGTTTCCCCCTACCGAGCGTGGTGGGCGAGTGGTTAACGCTCTGGCGTCTCATTCGGGATGACGCAGGTTCGAATCCCCGTCGGGACATCCAGATTTTGGCAAATGGTTCCTCCAAAAGACTGTGGCTGAATTCCTTCCTGTCCCTTGCCCCCCAGTCCTTTCCCAGTGACTACAAGTGTAAAGCCCTACAGTCACTGGAGGGCAGGAGGCGGGTGACGAGGTTGCTGGGAGTGATACTGGTGGTGAAGCCTAGAAGAAGAATTGAGGGCAATAAAAGTGAAGGAAGAGGTGAACACGGCCACAACCAGGCACTCAATTTCAGGCAAAGGCAAGTCAGAAAATTTTCTTTGGTAAATAAGGAAGTAAGTGACCAGGATGAAATATCGAGAGATCTAGTGAATAAGATGGTGGTTTATGGCTTTACGCCTCGTCGACATTGAGGTCATTAGAGGCAGCAAAGGATCGGAGGTAAGGAATCTGGCTACGTCCTTTTGAAGGAAGCGTCCTGGCATTTGGAGAAACCACGGAAACCCAAATCATCGTGGCCAGAGGGGGATTCGAACCCACATCCTCCCGAACTGGAGGCCAGAGCGTCACTGCTCACCCACCGAGATCGGTAGAGGGAAGGAAACTGGACGTGGCATTCATCTTGAATCATTTTGAGGAACAATGGGGAAATGAAATGTGCATCGCCAGAGGGGGATTCGAACCCGGGTCCTCCTGACTTTGAGGTCAGAGCGTTACCCCTCACCCTGCACGCTTTGTTGTAAAACAGTGTGACAGTGTAGCTCAGGCTACGATCTCGTTTGAATCAAAACCAGAAGGCGTTGGCAACCCCACCTAGACCTCTATCAAACAACGGTTATGTCCCGATTCCAGCCGTACTAGTAAGGGAGCGACCATGAAGTACATAGTTCTTTAATTTGTCCTCCTGTAAACCCCCCTCCCCCCACATGTGGCTTTTTTCCCCTTTTGATTCCAGAAGACATTTCGTACTTTTTTCTCGTCAGAAATTACATACAGAGATAATTAAATGGCAGAAAGAAATATCCGCATGCTCTTGTGTGTTCTGCACCTCATTTGAACTGTGACAAATAATACGAATGGAAAGCTACGTGGCCTGGCTCGGAACACCCCCCCCCCCCTTACACCAAGTCACGTAGTTTATGGACGCTCTGTAATGTAGTTTCAAATTTGGTTACTTCTTGTTTCATATCCATCGTTATGATTTTTACTTGCCTTTCCCTAATTATTCAGATAAAGGTTGGTATCAAGCCTCATTCACCAGCACACAGCATGCCAGACATAAGTTGTATACAGCAGTACACTCTCGGACAAACTGGAAAGTGCACGCATGTAACTACTTCCAGTGGAATAACCAGCTGAAGAAGAAGAATCGGGTTATCCAGAAGTTGCATTTGTAGAACAGAAGAATCCAGCTCAAACCCGAAAATGCTGATAAAGTAATATTGCCTACATTCATTCTATACAACTTCATAAAATATAGCCGTTAGTAATTTGAGTAAACTACCAGAGCAAGGTGTGAGTACTCAGTCTACCTATTTGAACTTACTTTGTATTTTGAGTCATGTGCAGAAGCAATATAAACAGTATTGCAATAATTATTTTCATAAATAAATATCTGCTTACCTTGTATTTGGAGTTTTTTTTGCCATATTTCCATTTACCGTCACTATCTTTTGTTACTCAAGTCGTATACAAAACTTGTATTATCCAACTAATTTAATTAGATCACGTAGTACGCCGTCCGTGCTGTGACGTCGTAACTGCACAGACAATGCCGGTCGGAGACAGCACGTGTCATTACAGACACGCCGCGTGTGCGCCTACACATAATGTATATAATAGTGTTTTTTCATCTGTGCCGATACACGTGGAGCGCAGTGACGATTTAGTAGTGGCTTGTGCTGCGTTTATAGTGATTGCTAGTTTACTTAAAAAGAGAAATAAAAGACTGTGGTGGGGAGCTCGAGTTCATCGGAATAGAGCACTGACTAGTGGTAAATTATTTTTAAACACTGTGATGGAAGATGAAGAGAGTGGCCACTGTATAAATTGGAGATATAATGGGACTTATTATAGTCTCTTAGCATATATCATGTCTAATGACAACAGCACATTAAAACACAAGGGAAAAGATATTTTGTCTGTAATCCAGATGCCAACATTTATTATTTACAAATAATGGTTTATGATGGTAGCACTGTGCAGCTGGCAAATGACGGATCAGTTCCTTCAACTATATCAAAAACCACAAGAATATTTACAAAGTGGGAAACGTGTCTGAGAAAGTAAATTATCTCGACGTTCAGATTTCAGCTAGCCGACGTTGCTCCCGTGGTGCCCCCTGGCCCTGTCGCTGAGTCGCGCCTTCTCGATGTCGACGTCAGGGTAGTGCTTCGCGACGGCCTCCACGTCCATGTTGGGGAACCGCTTGAACAGGTGAGCCACGTGGTTGAAGTCCCGCCTGCAACCGAAAAGTGACGTACGTAACGACACACCAAATGTGGCAGACTCGAGCTTACAGTGCTGCCAACTCTATGTTCAGAAAAAGCCTAAAATATACCAGAGTTTTAAGAAATATGCTGAAAAAAAAGTCAATAAAATGAAAGGACACATTAACGTATCTACCAGAAAAACCTCTATACCCAAAATAAACTCTAACATGAACATCACCACCATCCAATCAAAATAAAAGCATGAGAAAAAAAAAAATTCTATCTATACCATCAAACAATTCTAGCCAATGTTATGTCTACCATTCATGAACACTACCGCATGAAATCTCCACCATAAGAATATCTACCACTCTTACCCTCTATCAATCACAAGCCTGCCACTAACATGTCAACCCAATCGTAAACCTACCAAAATAGAATCTTACGAGAATAAGATTTTTACAAAAATAAAAATAAAAAAAATATATAAATCGTACCTTAAGGTAATTTTACCATTTTGCAACTCTACCACAATTTAACCCCGCCAAAAGACCAAACTTGTCTCATTCAATAGAAAGAGCAGAAGATATTAATTAGCTTGTGTCGGTAAGAGACATATCATGCATGATATGTAAACTTTATTCTTATTTTCAATTAAAATATATATTTAACAACTAAATTCCTATGTTAAATTGGTTTACACTTTAAAAATAGTTAATAACAATTTGTTTTGACAGATTATTCCAATAAATAAATTGAAATACTAAAATTTTATTACTTCAAGAAAATTGTCAACTTATCAGGAAAAAATGCTAAAAAAATGTGCTATATGGCAAATTGAACTATTTTGTGCTAAATTGGCAGCTTTGCCAAAACCCTTTATCTTGTCCACATCTTCAATCTCCCCCTCCCAAGCACTGTGAATAACCCTAAAAGTACCAAACGTATTTCTAGAGGAACCGCAGTGGTCTGTGCCTAACCCTTCCTCTTCTATTAGGAACTGGGTTTCTCCCTTTTCTGCCTAATTTTGACTGGGCCGCTGTGATCTACCCAGCATTCCCTCTCACTGCAGATGACATCGAGAAACATCGTCCTCAGTGCCTACGACTCCTTTAGGCGTCTTATCTGCAGTATTCGTCAAGTTTGAAGAGGAAGTAGACATAACTGTCCTTATCACTTTGTGACAGTGTAAATAAGCCTCTTTATAACGCGACTCAACTTCTGCACCAGAGCGAACAATAAGCAGCAATAACACAGGGCAACAAACATTTTTTGTTTTGTTTAGTGCCCGGGATATTTTAACGAGTTGTTGGGTAATTTTGGCTGATAAATTCGAAAATAACTTCTGTTTTATTTCTATCAGGTCTAGTTCTTTTACTGTAATCAACTCCATTTTCCTCCATTTCCGTGTAAAACATATTTCCAACAGTATACATGCGCTCATATTAGTGTGTTTTAGGAAAATTAAACAAGTCAGTTTCTTTAACGAGATTTATTTTATTCGTATAAGATGCAAACAATATTAAGCGATAAAGTGTTTGTGACCCGTAAAACAAAACACTACCATATATTCAACATTTAAAATGCAAAGATTTTGTCAGAAAATGTAAGAAATATATTTACGATTCTTTGCGTCCTATGAATGTCGAGCAATAGGATTTTCTCGTTTCAAAATCCTTCGTCACAGTATCCCAAAGTCTATGACATCCTGGCGGAATAGTTTGCCTCGTTCACAGCTGACATCTCCGATATTTTAATGCTTCACTCTCGTGCATCATTTTCGAGAAATTTCTGTCCTTTGTGAACTTACAGATGCTGCTTTAAGTTTTTCAACCATATTGTCTGGAAATACATTGTAGAAATACTTAAAGCAGTCTCCACGTTTGTCGAAATTGCTTTATTAATCCAAGTTTGATGTGTAAAAGTGGAAAGATGATTTTTTCATAGCTCTACTAAAGGTTCTTCTAATATATTGTCAGCTATACAAGGGGACTGCTCTTTCTTAACATACCAGCAGTGACATCAGGGTTTTTTTTTTTTTTTTTTTTTACTTACGTGTTTACGCCTCGTCGACGTCGAGGTCATTAGAGGCGGGTTGGGACTGGGGACAAGGAACGGGAAGGAATTCGGCCATGGCTTATTGAAGGAAGTATCCCGGCGTTCACCTGGAGTGATTTGGGGAAACCACGGAAAACCCAAACCTGGCTGCCCGGACGGGGATTCGAACCCACGTCCTCCCGAATGCGAGGCTGAGCGTTAACCACTCACCCACCACGCTCAGTCATCGTGGTCTCTAGTATGCCACAAGCAAGCGGAACAGGGATATTTTGTAAAACCTGTTTTCTGTCATAAGAGAAAACTCACCACCATTAATGAAACAGAAATTACCCATCTGTGCTCATTATATAGAATCTTCTCTAAATTCAATTTAATTGCCTCATATTTTTGATACGAATGAAAAAAGAACATACTGACTGAACTTCGACTAAAACCTAATATATACATCTACATTCATACTCTGCAAGTCACAAACATTGTGGGTGGCAGAGGGTGCTAAGCACCAATCCTAAACCCGCCCATTCCAATCCCGAATAGTGCGAGGAAAGAAGGAATACATACAAGCATCAGTACAACATCTTATTTCTCTAATCTTATCCCTCCGCTCATTACAACCTAAATAGGTTGGTGGAAGAAGAATTTCATTGCACTTTCATTTTTTCGCATATTCTCCAATAAATTTGAACGTAAGCTACGTCGTCTGTCTTCCAAACTATCCCAGCCCAATCTATGTATCAATTCTGTGACGCTTTCATAAGGGCTGTAACAACAAGTCACGAATCGAGCGGCTCTCCTCTGCACCCTCTCAACTGAGTCAATCAGAACCTTGCGATATGGATCCCAAACTCCACAACAGTAATATAACAGACAGAAGTGACATAGCTTAACTAGGCCTGATATGCCAAAATGAAGGTCATCTTTGAAATCGGTGGACCAATTACATATAGAAATTATGTTTATTTCCTAAACACCAAAATCCTTGTTGCCCTGTATAATAAATAGAAAGCTCATAAAATAGAGGTGGTTAGGAGTTTCAAGTACCTAGGGGAATGGATTGAATGGAACAACCTTGAAGGTAAAACAATGGAAGCGAGAAGGACCAAAATGGAATTAGCCTTCCAGAAGACCAAAAACACTTACAATAAGAAAAGCCTCTCTTGGAACACAAAGATAAGACATTACAACACAGTAATTAAGCCGGAAGCACTCTATGCAGCAGAGACACTAGTCATGGGGAGGAAAGGACAAATGGAGAAATTGGAAATCAAAGAGAGGAAAATTTTGAGGAAGATCATGGGTCCCAAATTCCAGAATAACAAACAAGTTTTCTACAGAAACGAAGCCCTCTACGCAAAGTCTGAGAGACTCTCCGAAACCATGAGAAAAAAAAGGATTGATTTCTATGGACACATATTCCGAATGAATCCTAACAGATTAACAAAAAAAATCTTTGACTTCTTTTATAAAAAAAAGACTAAGCCCAACTGGTTTAAGGAAGTGGAAAAGGATTTGAGAGAACTCCAGATTACCGAAGTGATGTTAAAGAATGGTACAGCCAAGACCGTGACCAAAGACAAAAGTAAGAGGTTCCAAGTTGCGATAAACACCAGAAAACCGATTCAAATTTCAGAAGAGGAAAGAAGGAAGAGATCAGATAGAATGAAGAAATACTGGGAGAAGAAGAAAACGCAAGCATCCAAGAAGTGATTGATCTGACGTACCCCAAAGATGGGTGATTCGAAAAAAAAAAAAAAAAAAAAAAAATAATAGAAAGTACAACAGTGCGTGGTGGTGTTGGTGCGCCGTTGCAACATGTCTTTACGTGTCTGACCCGGCACGTCGAGGTGTGTTACGAGAACAGCATACTGTCAAACGAGTCCCACGACACCGGCTCTATGTTCTAGGGACTTTGCTTCTCAGGTTCAAACAAAAGCCGTGAATCTTACACTTTTTGTATTACTGAAATCGTTACTTCAATATTACGGGAGAATCAAGTAGACTATTGTGCCAAAATCAGTTTATAGGTCTGGTGTGTATGTGTGTGACACTGATGTACAATGTTGAATCAAATTTTTGTGCCTTTTGACTATGAATATATTCGATTTTACCTTTAACTTTTTGTGTGTTGAGGTTACGTGTTCATTTCTGCAATACAAGGACTTATCCTACTTGTCTGTACATGCTCGTGTATACGTGATGGCGATACATATCGGCGAGCCAGGTGCCCATCACACCTTCAGATGTCATTTACTTCTAGCCAATTGTTTTTGATTTTCATTGAAATGGCCAGGTGCACACTTCTTTTGGTTAGTCTGTTGTTACTCATTCTGGTAATATGGCCGTAGAATTTAATTTGCCTTTTCTTAAATGTGTCTGAAATTTTTTCCGAATGCTGATATAGTTCGTGTGATTTCCTTTCGTCCAGAATCCTCCGGTACAAACTGGGCCAAAGATTTTCCCTAAAATTTTCCTTTCTTGTTTTTCAATATCATTAATCAGTGATCTGTCCCCAATAATCAAAGTTTCCGACGCGTATTATGCCTCCGGTTTGATTACAGTGTTATAGTGTCTTAACTTGGCATTTACAGATATTGACTTTTTGTTGTATCTCTTCCAAGTGATTCCTAGGCTTTTTGTAATTCAGGTATTCCCTTATTAATATGTTAGTGTAGGCTTTCCTGGCGAATTAATGACAACAAATCTTCTCGCGTTCGCGGCCGGATTTGATTAAAAAGCTTCTTAATAAAATCCGGCTGCAAACTGGTGAAAATTTGTTGTTATTCTCTCATTTTTTGCTTTGCGATTCAGTCCTGCAGGTTAAAAAATTTATCCTAGATATCTGAATTTAGTTATTCGAGAGAAATTGCCAAATTTTGTTTTCGTGAGCTGTCCATCTCGGTGTTGCGAAGATTAATATTTTAACTAAGAAAAGGTTTATATAATTACGAAGTCTTTCTCGGCGTTGAGAATACAAATAATGCTCTCGGGTGACTAGCCGAGTTATAGAACTATAACTCGGCTAGTCCCCCGAGAGCATTATTTGTATTGTAAGAAAAGGTTACTCGTGACAATGAAGTCATGTATGGCATTTCAGTAAACAAAAAAAAAAAAAAACAAAAAAAAAAAAAATTCATCGTTGGTGTTGAATATCCTAATATTAATTCCGCAGCGAAAGTGTTAATTCCCTTCCAAACATCTCGGTTGCACTGAATCCTGAACTGTGGGAGATATAACTATCCTCTGCCCCCGACGGGTCTACGACACCGACAGATACCAACGCTTCAGTTTAGTAGGAAGTAAGTAGTTCCCTGGACTTCCATCAAAATCTGTATCTTTCCCTCCTGTGAAAATTCCCCTACGCCCTCCCTGTACCTTCCTCCCAAGATCCAACGTACCCTGGACCCTGGCAATTCCCTTCCAGTACAACCAGCAATTATCATGACTATTTTATTCATACAAAGGTAATAACAATAAGCAGGAAAATGCTTTAAGGCAACAAAACTATGAAAGGATAGGAAAATAAAACCCAACACTTACCATACACGATGGCGGCATTTGGGTGTTGGACCTTATTCACGCGAGTAGACGAGACACTTGGAGGGCCAGACAACATTTCCCACTTTATTCGCTCCCATATAATTCATCAGTTTTAATATTATCTTCCTTAAAGTCATATTTATATCATTATATTGTAAATCCTTTGTGGTGTTTTTCCAGTGATATTATTTCCTTGCAATTATCAATTCAGTATCCACTATCTGTATTTCTATTATCTTATATAATTTGACTGTTAAATTCACCCCAGTCTACTTATGCAATTACAAATTTTAATTTTAAATTCCTTTTTATTTAAAAATTTTTGGTAAATTATTCATCACTTCACTTGGTAATTTGTTGCAATCCCTGACACCCTTACCAACAAAAGAAAATTTCCCCCCTCCCTTATGCATGAAATCGAGCGCCAGCTTGTTGTCATGGTCGCCTTTCCCCTTCCACGCACTATTCCTAATTCTTTGACCAATATCCCTCCAAGCCTCATCACCAACATATGCCCTGTACATTCCTAGCACTCTCTTCACCCCCCAATGACTCCCAACCCAGCTCCTTTATCATATCAGTTACTGACTGGATCCTGCGATAATTTAAACAAACAAATCTAGCAGCCCTTCTTTGCACCCTCTCCAACTCCTGTATTTGATACCCATAATGTGGGTCCCATACTACACCACCATATTCAAGCAATGGTCTGACCAAAGTTTTGCATCCCAACTTACTTACTTCTCTTGCACATCTCGTCATTAATCTCTCTAACAAGTAAAGGATTTTGAAACATTTTTGCTACTACTTTTCCAATAAGTCCTGTTCCCTTGATCTTGCTATCAAATGTTATGTTTCCCCATCACACGGTGCGCGTCAGTGTGACCGCACCTATCTCCTTGCCACGTGCGTCACCTTTTAGAAGACTTAGGTTCACCTTTTTTATTTTAGTTTTCGTTTCAGCCAAGTTGCCTTTATGTATGATAAATGTTAGGTTTACTTCTCCCCTCCTAAAGCATTTTCCTTCCCATTATTATTGCCAAATCATGATATATATTACTCCTCTGCTCGACGAGCAATAAACCTCTTACACGGGGCTGGGGAAAAAATATTTCAACCACTTTTACTGCTACATAATTTTGCGAAATGTTAAACACAGTATTTGGTTAATAGTCAACTAAACATAAGGGCACATATGTGACATGTAGTGGAGTGAAATCAATAGGACGACCTTTTAATTTGGGAAGTATTCAATAGAAGCTACTTTGAAGGATAATCTAACAATGCCATAATAATTTTTTAAAAGTAATCGGTACAGATTTCCAAGCACGTCTCACAGCTGGAAGAGACCGCATGTCGAGTACTCACGTGCGCTGCTTCTTCTTGGCGAGCCAGAGCTTCTCGCGGTACTTGAGCAGGAACTTGCGCACGGCCTGGCCGCGGTGCACGTGGATGTGGTGCAGCCGCTGCCAGCGCGGGTTCATGAACCACGGCACCGGGTACTCGCACTTGCGGTAGAAGTGGCGCAGACCTGGCGACGGGTACGGAGAAGAAAAGTCCGACCATTACTCAGTTTATACATTTAGAGCTGAACCGGGAGCAATCCAACGATTCCAAAACATTTACAAATAGTAATAACAATGAGCAGGAAAATAATTTAAGGAGATGAAGGCTAGGGAAATATGACCCAACACTTGCCACCGATGAAGGCGGCTGGAAACGAATATAAAACAGACGAACACAAGAAACGCAATATTTCAACAGTTAGCGTTATTTATTGCCATTTGCTAATGAGCTTCCAGTGTTACCTCAAATGCATCTGTGTGCCCCCCAACTTGTGGTTACCCGTTCAGGCCTGTACTGGGTGTTAACTCTAGTCACACGCGGCTTGGTCGTAACAAGATAAATACCACGCTACCCGACAGCCGTACCCTCCTTCACACAGTACTGTAAGCACCTCAGAATATGTTAAACTCTTCACCTCGTCACTACGGGATATGGGGGACGGGAATGATGCAGGAGCCGATACTGCAGCTTATAGCCGAATGTAGGGCAATTTGAAATCTGAAAACTAACTCGACAAGTACTAACAGCTCCAAACAGAAACTTAATAATACAAAAAAAAAAACAGCCTTTAAACTCACCTAAATCATAGCAATCCTCAATAGTTCAGCTAGTAAACACTCTATTTTTGTTACGAGACTATATCGTCACTTTCTGTCACAGTAAAGTACAATTATAATAATAATTAAATAGAAGAAACTAAATTTTGCAATATTTAACTCGTAATACGTAGTTTAAAGTAAGAAGAAACAAGTTTGTAATCAACCGGCTGTTTCAAAAATTAAATACTACACATTTAAGGCATTTCCAATACTAAATGATACGATTCTTACAACTTAAATTCTTTCTAAACATTGTGTTAAATTTTTGAAAAGTTCTGTACAGTAAATAAAGTTTGATACGAATTTTTAAAAGATACTGCATCTAAATTCACACGCTGCTGGCGTATATAAATTTTTTACGGCAAAAATAAGCACAGTCAGATATATTGAAAACCGAGGAATACCATACTAAAATTCAACTTTTGAGACAGGCCTTACTTTCAGAGCTACTCACAAATAGATTTCTTTTATTTTTGTTTAATTTGGATTTTTAACACGGCGGGCTAAACAGGGACTACTTCTGCGTACGAACACGCCGGTAGATCAGTGTAGTCGAGGCTACTACACGGCAACAGGTGGTAATTAATTACAGCTAAACCATTAAGTTTTTGGCAAAAGTTGAAGATAGGTAAAATAATTACAACCGTTGTTCCTAAATAATACTTAAATTTGAAAGCCCTACTGCCAGTATCTTGGGTGTCACGTAGTTTGGGTGATTTTGGTGTCCTATATAGGGCCTTTTAAAGCCAAGATGGCTAAGTCCGTCCTGGAAATCCGTGCGAGTGAGACCTGTGTCACTCTGTGCGAGAACTGGAGGTTGGCACCCCTGCCAGTAGCCAGTCTCGTGCGTCGGTGGCGGCCATCGTCGGTTTTTGAAACAATGCCATGAGGTCGGGACAGTGAATAATCAACGTAGTTTCCAGGGGTTTTCTGCAGTCTGTCTTCTGTGATCCATAACTTGCAATCTTTTGATAAGAATATCTGATCGCTGAAGTGACTGTAATTGTGAACTTTTTATGTTTTGATATCAGAATATATTAATGGTGAAACTTTACGAGTGACTTTATTTCAGTAGTTTAAGCTGAACCCTTTTCTCTCTGAAGGTTAAATAGAGAGTGGCGAGCATGTTAATTTAAACTCCAAAGGTGTTATTCACAGTTACAACAATTTTGAACATTTGGAACTCTAATTTGATATTTCGACAAAATTTATTTGGAAGTGCAAGCATAGCCCCTTATTTACTCCAGGTCTGTATAATAATCAGGCAATTTCAGCCCAACTGAATATTGACAGATTCAGTTGCAGGAGGCGTGTTGTTTAGCTTGTTGTTTCATCGCTCTTGTCCTTCTTGATGAAGCGCTTTTGATGTGTGCTCTGCTGTGTCCATTCATGTGGAAAGTACGTCGCAAACAGTTCAGCTTTGCTGAAAGGTGCTCTGCGGCACAAATGGCATACTGAGATGGCGCTAGAACGTAACACTCAAATTATAAAAGATAGTAAAAAAATAAATAAATAAATACATGGTAATTAGATACTAAGAGGTCAGTGTGGGTTCCATGAACGAGTGTGCTGTTCGAATTCCTTCTGCTAAAAATGTCCAGAAAACACAGCAACCACAACCACATTTTCAAGTATTCCTCACAGACGTTTAAATAACGAAGTGTACGGAAAATGACTCGTCACACACCAAAGCCAAAGGCTGCGACGAGTGAAACAAACACGAGGCAACCGAACGTACACAACATCTCAGTTTTACACATGATTCGTGTGCTAGGGACCGAGTTATACGGTTGTGGAGGTGTGCACGTCAATAAGGTGTAAAACCGAAATATTGCATATGTTTTTGTTCATCTCGTATGTGTTTCAGTCTTCACAGCCATCAACTTTGGCGAGTGGTGAGTCGTTTTCCATATATTTTCTTATTTATGCCTAAAAGCTGTTTCCTTTTTCCTTATTGTTTCTCTTCTGTGCAGCCGCGTGGTGAAAGTGTAGTGTAGAGAAGACACCGATCTGAATTTGAGGCAACTCAAAAACTAGCAAAACGGTACCGGGACAACGTCATTCAGGAACCTGTAGAGGTCGATGTTCATTTGGGCCAACTAGGACCACATTAAGCCTTTGCTTAGCTTAGAATTCTTGCTGTAGACGTGTACACATCACGTTACAACTACGGCTGTTAGCGCTGTAGCGGACGTACAGTTTAACGTGGAATCCAAATCGTGGAATGTCCTGGCATAGCTCATATGATCAAACAAAACACCAACCAGGAATCAAACCAGGGACTGTTTCAAAAGCAACTGCCTCAACCACTGAGCTACCAGACCACTCATTTTAATTTTTTTTCAGGTATATTGGAATATGACTGCATTGTTAGTACAACAGTCCACTCACTAAATATTCTTCCAGAAGGGGGGGGGGGGCTTATGAAGGTTAAGTTAATAACTGTTTTATAAGTCTTAAGGTCAACCGTTTATGCCAATAATAGCTGCAGGGTTAGTCAGTAATATATAAACAGCTAAAAAAAAAAAAAAGGGTCTGCAAGTGGTGCATAATTACTTCTCACATTTTACTGGCCCTTGGGGTTGGAAAACACTGAGAAACACTGTTTTATACAGTTAACACTCTAGGATAGCCTGCAATCTTTAATGTAATTGGTATGTCAGTAATTTTGCTTAGTGTAAAGTCAGGTACAGAGGATAACAAAAAAAGGTAATGTGCAATTACCACACATATCAGGAAAGTATAAGAAAGGCATGAGATAGATGTATATAGTAACAATGAAGTCAAAGTCGCTAAGTAGCAAAAAGGAATGAAATTAGGACAGGGAAATGAGCCAACAATTACCGTTAGATGATGGATGTGAGGCGCAAACACACAGAAAAGACAAAAACACAAATAATAAAGAAATTTTCGGGACGATCCCTTTGTCAACAGGAGAACATTATGGGAGGTGGGAGACTGCCTCACAGAAGGAAGACTGTTGGCCAGGAAAATGGTGGGGGTAAGTTCAAACAGAGGAAATGGTGGGGGTAAATTCAAACAGAGTGGCAGTGATTCAGAGATAATATCCGAGCATAGATAAATATCCAAACTGATCTCCGGTCGGTGGGAAGATGAAAATAAAATTAAATCTAAACATGAAAAAAGAAAAAACATATAATTATATAAAATATTATACAAATATAAATTAAAAAAACATAATATATATATATATATATATATATATATGTATATATATATATTTAAAACCAGGACTCTATGAAGTAAACATAATCTTAGGTTAGTGGTAGTTTGATATAGGTGGTGGGGATGGAGACAAAGAGAGGATTAAAAGAAAGGTAAACATAAGTAATAATAATAATAATGACCGAGTATTATCTTAAATTGATGCCAGGAGGTTGCCTTGTGCCTAGTTTGTACTGGTAGGCAAGTTCCCACCTTCTCAGTTCAGAGGAGCTGCTGCTATTAGGGAGGACTGTGATAGCACGGACTGTGAAACAAGAGTTGAAATTATTCGAGTCGTGGGTTGTGGCCCGGGCAGCAACTGGGTACTTTGGGTTCTGTGTGAACACCGTCTGTCGGTGGCCATTCATTCATATGGAGAGTGGATTTGTGGTCAAACCTATATATGAAGCCAGGCAGTGGTTGCATGTTAACTGGTATATTACATGGGTGGTTTCACAGGTGGCGTGTCCTATGATAGGGAAGCTGTACCCTGTGACAGTGGTGAAGGCACAGTATATGACGCACATCTTGCAGCATGGTCTACCGCATGGGAAAGAGCCTCGGGGCCGACTGCTGGGACGATGAAGACTGTGTTCGTGGACTAGAAGTTCGCTGAGGTTATGAGGTCTACTGAAACAAGTTCTAGGAGGGGCAGCGAGGATTTTAGGAAGGATGGATCTCATTTCTGGGCAGGTTTGTAGGAAATCATAGCCCTGCCGGAGGATTCTGTTGATGGATTCGAGGCCTGGGTAGTACTGTGTGACCAAGACTGGATTGTGGTTTCAGATGACTGTTGGGCTGAGTAGGTTGTAATGTTGTCGGTGAAAGCTGTTTGTTCATCAAAGCTGGAGGGTAGTTGCGAAATATCAACGCTCGTGAAATACTGTTTGAATAATCGAGGAGCATACGCGACTGTCTCGAATGCCGAGGTCGTAGGAGAGGGAACGTCTGGTACGGTACGGGTGGCAACTGTCGAAATGGAGATACTGTTGAAGGTTGGTGGGTTTGATGTGGACTGAAGAGTTGAGGAAGCCACATCCAGGGATGTGGCCTGGGTGTGGGAGTAGGACCGAGTGGATTTCAGCACGCTAAAGGACGTGTCTGCTCACCCAACGCATTAGTCCTCATCGTCCAGGGCCGCTCTCCGTCCTCTCCCGTCTCCAGCTCGAAGTACGCCCTGTTCCTCTCGCGCACGACGTCCTCCAGGTTCTGCATGCTCTCCTTCACCTGCAACAAGGGGGCGTCAGCTGAAAGAGGGGGAGGGGAGAGTTGACAGAAACCTCACATCGTCTTTTCAATTTCTTCGAGAATAGTAGAACTAAGAAAAAGTCCACAACTACTCGTGATGTTGCACAGCATTTTTTTTGGGGGTGGGGAGGGGTGTCTCAGGGTTCTATTGTCCTTGAAGTGCAGAAGAACTTAAAAAAGTCTAAAAAATTACCACGTTACCAGCAAGGGGAGGGGGTGGATCTGTGCACATTTCACCTCACCATAGGGAAGAGGGGGGGGGGGTCTGACCAGATCTCACTGGAGGGAAGAGCAGTTTTGGATTTCTGGAAAAATACGTGACGTAATTAATGGATGCCTCCCTCCCCTGAACACATGAGTCAAAACATCACATTTGTCCAATGCCAGACTGAATGCTGTCATAGGTACATCATGCAGTGAGGATAGTATAGAAGTGCAGCAGGGTGCCGACATCCTGGTGACGACGCGTCTGGCAGATGGGGAAATCATATGTGGCGGGGCACACTGTCACAGCCTGACACACGGGAACGCGCATCTCTGAAACGGAGTGGCCGGTAGACCGCGCTCGCGTGCTACTGTGGTGAGCGTCTACGCAGAGTGGTCGAAGGACGGCGAAACTGCGACCGGGTGACGAGGTGGCGGACGCCCACACCTCGTCACGGGACACTCCGTAATCGGGGGATAGCCGGCGCTCTGCGGCACACTACGACTGCAGTGCGGGCACGAGTATTTCGGAACACGTCGTTCGGCGCGTATTGTCGAATACGGGGCCGTTCCTGTAACGACTCGACGACGTCGCCTGTTATAACTGCGGTGGGTACGAGGTCGCAGAAATTGGTCTGTCGACGAATCGAAATGTGTCACCTGGCCAGATCGGTCACATTCCTCGTCAAACCCAGTCAACGGGCGTGTCCCAAAATGCCACCTTCCGACGAGAACACCCACTGGAAACACGCGCCGCATCGCGGACGAGGGCCGGTGGGGGCTACTCGACGGGTAGCCCGTAGGACGCGTGGTACCGATCGGAGACACCGTGACAGGTGTGGGCAACGTGAAAATTATTGCAGACTAGCTGCATACCTTCGTGCTTCAGGTCTTTCCTGGCAGTGACGGAACCTTCCGGCAGCATAACTGTCAGTGTCAGGCAGCAACGGTGCCGACTCCTAGCACGAAATATCGACATTCCAGTCGACTCACTTCTGCCTTCTCTACGCCACAATTTCACCAGATTTATACATTCTACGGAGCACGGCACACGAGATGTTCAGTGTTCCGGCAGGAACGATTCGTCTGGCCGATTGCAAGTGATGATTTGTGATGAGGTTGAGTGGCACAGTGGGGATCATAGAACGAGTTGTGAGGTTTTCAGTATTAAGCTCACTGTCTGCGTCGACGTTTAGTCTATATTTGAGACATTGGCCACCGTGTCACATTCGTGTATGGCCAGTCGAGTCATCAACTTTGAAAATACTAGATTTCTTTTAATCAGATCAATAGTGGCTCAAGAGGAGAAAAAATGTGCTAGAGACTGCTGAAGACCCTAATAATATCATCGGGTGCAGTGGCATAAACTCTATAACGGACGGCGTGCAAACCCCACAGAACCACCCAGACACCTGTACTAGCTGCAGCAGTCGACGCTGACCGTCGCAGCTGGGACGTCAGCTACGTTTAACGGAGAGTGTGAAACACAATTCGGAGCAGTGCAGACGCAGGTAAAGCTTGGAGCCAGTAGGCTCAATTTTTTTTGCTTCACACTTTTTGACTTGTCGACGTCTAGGTCATTAGAGCTGGGAGAGAGAATGTGGGACAAGGAACGGGAAGGAATTCAGCCGTGCCCTCTCAAAAGAACCATCCCAGCAATCACCTGTAATGATTCGCGTAAACCGTCATCTGGACGCCCGAACGGGGATTCTAACCCGCGTCCTCCCGAATGCGAGGCCGGAGCGTTACCGCTCACCCACCTCGCTCGGGCAGGTCGGCTCAGACGTTGGAATTTCGTACTAATACGTAGAATTACACGGGGAGCGTGGGAATGGTAATGTAAATAACCATTTTTGTCCTCCTGCCTTAATCTTTCTTAAGAGATGGATTTACTTTTGTTATCCTTCTTTACTTTGGGGATTAAATTCAGCACCAGTGCCAAACATTTCTTGATCACTGCTACCTGCACTTCTCAAATGGTTTAGTAATAAAGATTGGAAATTTTCGATATCACCAATCTTACAGCCCACATCTTAAACATAGTTTCCCATCTCGTATTCGGGAGGACGACGGTTTGAATCCCCATCTGGGCATCCAGGTTTGGTTTCCCCAAATCACTCTGTTCTAAAACCGGGATGCTTCCTTCAAAAGGCCACGGCCAAATTCCTTCCCGTTCCTTGCCCCCAACCTTCCCCGCCTCTAATGATCTTGGCATCTGTGAGGTGTAAAGCCATAGGAAAAGAAACTGAACGTAGTACTGTCTTTTCCTGGTGCTTATGCAGTGGCATACTTTTATGGGTTCAAGGAGGAAGAACACGGTGAAATCACAAGCATAAAATATTCACACATACGGCATAAAAAACGGTTACCCTGATGCAAGACGACCTGGAGAAGAATGGTGACTAGGCAGCAAAACAAAGCAGATGAACCACGAGTGAACTATGCTTCCCCTCGCTTTGTGTTACCTTGTCGATCCTCTCCGGACTAGGGAACAGTTTGTACTGTTCCCGGGCCTCGTGCTCCATCGTCAACAGCATGTTGCGCTCCTTCAGCAGCACGAACCTGCCACAGATTAGAACCATACAACAGAGACACGATGTTATGTTCTTATACCTCGAGACATGAATGAATCTATATTAGTAATCTCTATTATTGATATTAATTTAGTATATCTGTATATGAAACTGTAAATAAAATGCTGTCACGTAACTAGCAGAGTGAGTCTAACGATATTAAAACACGACATTTCGGTGGTCGTAATTTCTGCCGCCACTGTCAAGTGAGTGCTGCCGGTGGGTTACTGAGCCTCTTATATACCACACGTGGTTCACGACACGTCATCATTTTTCCAGTTGGCCAATGGCTACTGGCAGAAAGTGTTGGCTACCAGAGTGAATCTTTTCTATTGGTGGAAGCCATTAGCTGCTGAGACACGAGAGACGCGCGTACCTTCCAGAAATACTGCCGCAGTCTTATTTTCTGGATCAGTGGGCTCCAGGCTTTACTTCATCGAGTTCCAGTATCTCGGTTGACGAGAACATCTGAGATATGGATTTCGACAGCTTCTTAAAAAATGCTATTCCAATGCCCTCTTGTGTGTGTGAGAGTAAAATTCTGACACGCACAAGAGGTTTTTGGATTAGCGTTTTTTCTGACTCTGTCAAAATCTGTATCTCAGATAAGTTCGTCAACCGATTCATTTCTGTCGAGCGAGAGAACTTACATTCTTGTAGGAGTAGGTATCTATAAACCTCTCCGGCCATCCCGATCTGGGTTTTCCCAGATCACTCCGTGCGATGTGGGGACGGTTCCTCAAAATAGCCCACGGGCGCCCCCTGCCATATCCCGTATATCCCTGCCTGTGCACAAATGGTTATACATTAGGATTGGTGTGATGCACCCTCTGCCACTCACTTTTAGTGAATTGTAGAGTAATAATAGTAGTAGTCGACACTGGATTTGAAATAAGTAAATCCTGGAGCCCAGCAATCCAGGAAATGAGACTGTACACATGTCTCTTAGCTCCCAATATAAAAGCTTTGAGCCAGTAGCCATGACTTCCTGCCAGAAGCCACTGGCTGATAGGAGAAGGAAGATGTAGCGTGGACTCGGTGTGGCATATCAGTGGCTCTATAACCCACCACCGGCAACAGTCACTCGACAGTGGCGGCAGAGATTACGAACGTTAAAACATAATGTTTTATCATCGACGGACTAAGTTGGCTAATCACCCTGAGAGGATTTTATTCGACGCCGAGAAACCTCTAGTCTTACATAGTTGCAATGGTTTATAATTCAAGGTACAGTCACAAGGAGGAATGTGTTTTCTGTATAAGGTGTTTAATTACTGAAAACAATATCCAAATACAGACCAAATGGAAGAAGTATGGGCAGACCAAAGAAAAGATGGGAATAGTCCTTGAAGCCAAAATAGGTTTAATCCTCATATGGGAAGAAGCACGTGAATAACGGTACGCAGGAGACGAGACGTTACCACAGCTTGTGCAGGTCGGCGTTGCTCTTGATGCGGAGCTCCTCCCTCCGCCACGAGCGGCCCACCTTCACCTCGTTCTCCCCCCAGTTCTCCTTGCGGTCGAAGAACTCCGTCAGGTCACGCCTCACCGCCGTCGTCTTCAGCCCCGCCGCGTGCGGCGTCACCGAGCAGCCCCTGACGGCACGAGAGTCGACGTCGACTATTTTTAGATTTTTCTTGAGGTTAAGAAGCTTATTAGAAACACTGTAAGAAACTAATAATTATTATTTAATAAATACACCACAACAACTGTTGTCGAATATCATTTATTTCACGGACACGTTTTGCGTCTCGTTGTGGCTGACCCTATACGTATATATATATAGGATCGAGCTATGCCTATTTAATGGGTGTGCCAGGATGACTGACACGTGGGTTCTAAATGGTTAACCTACGATGCCCTATGACTTGCGCCGACTTTCTTCGTATCTTCTGCCCGTGATTTCTTCTCTCTTGAGCCTATCCTCTTCTTCTCTTGCGCTAGCAAATAAACATGAACATCGGGGGTAACTTGTAATTAGGAGAGGGAGCGGGCAGCTACGAGCTACTTGAAATAAAACAATATCTCTGGAAACCCCATTTAATTGCACTGGACCATAAATCAACTACAGTCGACGTTGTACAAATTCAGAGGTATCCCGTAACCCGTAATACTGACCCTAGGGATGAAACTTAACCCTACAGTTCACAACTAACAGAGTATGGTAAGGTTGGTGCAGCGAATATCTATCTCCGAGGCCTAGATGTTATCTTGTAGATCGTCAGTCAAGAAGTGAGAGTGATCAATGTACTCTGGCTTGCTGGTAAAGTATTGGCTTGCAGCTCAGCACTGCACGTGTAGCTTGCAACCCGAACTGTCAATCGGCAGAAAGTCGAACAACAGGACGTGCTTACTCGACGTCTGGCTGCAGTGAAACTTTGAAAACTTACAGGATTTCTGTATTAAAATATTACAATAAATGACGTCCCGTCACATCGTCGAGTATCTTCAGCGTGCACCATTTTTTCTATATGCGATTGGTTTTAACTTTTGAACATTTTTTAAAATCATATAACAAAACTATACGTATATATAGGAAGCATGTGACCTGTATTTAAAAATCAGTTTTTGAATTATCATGCAGAACATTTTGCTTAAATAGGTATAATAAGATAAGATATGATTCATATTGTAACTTACATTTCATTTCCGTTTTGAGGTACATTTGTTGGTCACCTGTGCCCTCAACCAGCAAGCTGATTCGAATATTGTACTCAACTACACAATTTAGATATAGTTGGGATCTTAGGACCCCACTGGTAGTCAAATACGGTTTACAGAACAACTTTCCAATGGTGGATAAAATATAAATGAAACTATTTGAAATGAGCGAGCGATGACGGTCTGAGGGATCGCATACTTCTAGATGCGTCGGGCGCTCGAGTATGCAGAGTTACTGTTTGTTACCTTTGTGACGCATAATCTGTAGTGCAGCTAACAAGATGCACACCCACAAATTGTGCAACCTGTGATTATGTAATTTCTCACTTGTGAAAGTTGTGAAACCATGCTGTAATTGGATTGTGTGTTTAACTGACAAAAGCAATAAAGAGGTAACAAATTAGATCTGCAGTAAATATCAAGACTCAGCTGGCAAGGTGCCATTTTGCATACTGACGTTTTGTAAGGATGCTGCACCATCAATACAACAAACTACTGCAAACTTTTGGATGTAGTTAAGACTGTCTACCACTGCAAAAGACACGACCAGCTGATTGGGCACACAATTTTTTTTTTTTTAACAGTTTAACGTCCCTTTTTAACAACGTGGTCTTTAGAGACGGGAAAGGATGGGGGCAAGGAATGGGAAGGAATTCGGCCATGGCCTTTTTGAAGGAAGCATCCCGGCATTCACCTGGAGTGATTTGGGGAAACCATGGAAAACCCAAATCTGGATGCCCGGACGGGGATTCGAACCGCCGTCCTCCCGAATGCGAGGCCAGAACGCTATCCGTTACACCACCACTCTCGGTGGCACACAATTCTTCTCCATGACAAAGCTTGACCACACCCCAAAACAAGCCCACGATTTGATGACGACGTCGTTGGAAGGCTTATTGTAAAATCGGCTACTGACGCAATCTACTTCCTTTTACGACGACAACATCAAAAAGTTGCCAAGTTGACTGGGAAAAGCATGTTTCTAAAGTGGGAGATAATGCTGAGAAATAATATGTACTTGTATAAGAACGAAGTCATTCTCGGCGTTGAGAATGTATAAACTGCTCTCGGCACTTCACCAGAAGATGGCGGCAATGAATCTAGTCGCCGAAATATCGTGTGACAACGCACTCTTGACTCGGCTAGTCACCCGAGAGCAGTTTATACAATATGTACTTGGTTTATATGTTATGGTATATTATTATTATTTTAAACAAGTCTCATTTAAACTTTATCCACCCCGATAATTCAGAAGAGCACTTCTTTTGAATCTGATTATATCATATACACTTAAAAAAAATAATAATAAATGCAAATAAACATATTTGTATGGACTTACAACGTAATGACAGAGTTTCAAGCTGGAATACATTCTATTTTCTTTCCCTCTCTGTTTTTTATTCTGGCTTTAATATAATTAATATTGAGGTTATTAGAGGTGGGAAAGGACTGGGGTGAAGACACAGGAAGGAATTTGGTCATTGCCTTTTGAATAAATTATCTCCACATTTACCTGGAGAGATTCGGGGAACCGCGGAAAACCCAAATCTGGACAAGCAGAATTCTAACCTGTGCTACAGCCATGGCTGAACTCGTGACACTTTAGCCATGTGAGGAGATAACAAAGCACGTAACTACGTGAATGCAGTAAACTCTGCAATGTGAAGGGCTAAAAAACAGAAGTGGAGGAGAGAGAAAATATTTTAATTTTTCTGTTTTTATGGCTCATCAACTGCTGGGTCATTAGAGCCAGAGGAGGATATTGGCAAGGAACCGGGAGGAATTCAACCATGGAACCATACTGGCATTAACATGGAGTGCTTTTTGGAAACTATGGAAAGCTGAAATCTCAATATCCAGATGAGGATATGAACTTGCAGGCCTGGTGGGAAAATAAAATTTTTGAAAATGGCAAATACAAACAGAATATAACAATTATTAATTAAAAACATTTATAGTAGAAAAAGAGAGAAAACATTTGAAGATACAGAGTGGTTCAGGAGGAATGGTAGATATTTAAGAAGGTGGCAGAACAAACAGTATTGAGTAAAAACATTCATACGGGTCGGATTTCCATTCATTTTAGAGATACAGCTGTTAGAATGTTATGCATAAAATATACTTGAGAAAATGGTCAACAGCACACAAATAACTTATTGAAGCACTTTATCCACGCAAAAACACACACAGAAGTTTAAATTAAATGTTTATGTAATAGGGAAGTATGTACTAGCTATGGTGAATTTTGTAAATTAAGAAAGATATGACGGTTCTATTTGAGGATCCAGTACCAGCAGAACTGAGGAAAAAATAATATTTGAACATCTACATACTAGCCCTACAACTTTACGCCTCGTCAATGTTGAGGTAATCAGTGGTTGAAAGGACAGTATTCACACGATAATCTGAGGGGAGGAGAGTAAAACTTACTACGCGTTAGTCATGATGTGAAATTACAAACATCATCTTGTGTCATTTCGAAGGTAACGCGTTTCAAAAGTTTGCGATAATTTCTTTTTCCTTACGGCTTGATGGGACTGGGGACAATGAACATGAAGGAATTCGCCGTGGCCTTTCGAAGGAAGCATCCCGACATTCACCTGGAGTGATTTGTGGAAACTGTGGAAAACACAAATCTGTTTGCCCGGACGGGGATTTGAACCCGCGTCCTCCCGAATGTGAGGCCAGAGCATTTCCACTCACCCACCATACTCAGTTTTCTGATAAACAGCACAGTGTTGAACAAGAAAGACTGTCCTAAAACTGGCTGCGAGATAATCAAGAATTTATACAGAGATCCACTGCTATTTAATTTAAACGGCAGCGGAATTATACTGATTTAAATGATTCCGAAGGCTTCACAGCCATCTTTTTTCACGATTAATAGATTTTCAGGGTGTGCCGCATTGCTTATTTTATACTGCTTGGCATTTGCTGCCGTGTCGACATAAACAGTATCCCTGACAAAGGCTTATACCATCACATAAATAATGCGGCATACCCCAAAAATCTAATAATCACATTACCAATTTAGTCGTGGGAGGAACACAGGATATATAAGATTTTGAAAAAGGGAATGCCAAACTTTTACCAATATGCAATTAGTGAACGGAACCAACAGGAACGATTTTAACATTTTTTTTTTTTTTTTTTTTATATTATGGCTTGACACTTCCTGGATTTTGTGGTTATTATAGGTGGTAAGGAATGAGAGTAAGGAACGGGAAGTAATTCGGCCATTGCCTTTTGATGGAACCATCCCAGCATTTGCCTAGAGCTTTTTTTTATTTTATTTTAAAAAAAAGAAGCACATGGCTTCTAATGCAGGGAGACCCACCACCTTAGTAGCTATAAAGAGGTATTTTTGTCACAGTGGAGTCACCTGTCAAATAGCTGCTTGAGTAGATCAATACAACTACCCAGTAAAAAGTACATAACACACATACTGTATCTTGTCCTTTACACCCTGAATTAATTATTATGTATGGCACATCTTCTTTCTCCCCATGCTTCCTTCCACTAACAAATTAATAAATCCCGCAAATCTTCCACAAACTTCCTTCGCCGCCTATATGCTACCGTACGTAATAAGAAATACGATATTTGTAATGGATTTGGTGGTATCGCCTTGTAGAATAGTACCAAACTTTTCACGATATTTACACATAAGACAAAACAGGTAACAAGTCTTTTGACACATTTTGTTGACGATTCATACACATTAAGAGCAGCAAAAATCTAAATGAATCTAAATGGAAAATGAATGTATTGTATTGTAAGGCACTCCAATTAAAACATTTGTATTGAACAACCGTTACGTCTAATTTTAGGCCTATTAGTTTCGTCAAAGGCATGGAAGTTTCATAGCTGACAAAGCAGCATATTGCTTCAAAAAACAGTAATTCCTACAATTAAAACTTGTTGATTTATACATATATAGTGGTTTCAACAATAAGGTTATGTTACTCACCTGTCGTCCATAACATTGCTAGGAGGTGGTTTTCCATTCGAAGCGATCGTTAAAGAAGCGATCATTTTTGTTATGGCGCTGGAAGAACAAGCCGTTCTCGTAATCCTTGTAATGCTCAACATACTTATGTTAGTCACCTGTCTGTTTATTGTTTGGTTAACGAATGATTTAAGAGTATCCTCTTTCGCTAAAAGCCATCGATAGAAGTTGCCTATCTTCGCGGTGCCACCAGCAATTGTCTTTGAAGCCAATGGAAAATGGCTAACAGGGCGGATCCTACTCGAAAACGAATGGAATGCGGCGAATTTCCCGTTCTGGAAATTCAGTAGAGCCGATTCCATACATTATGTTTCGAAAAACACCGTAAGATTCTTTTAAATTAATAGTAGTGTAAAAATGAGCTTTAGATTGCAGTATATGTGAGCTTAATAATGCCGGTAGTATAATGGTGAGCTGCCATTAATTCTAGTCTCTTGTTATACATTGTGATTATAATACATTAATTACTGGTTATGTACAATCTATATATCGATCTGAAAAAATCTGTGACTATTGTAAGAATTTAAGTGTGAAATTTCCTCTTAAGTTTTTTTTGTTTTCAAAATGTCTGTCGTTTGCTCGAATCAGTGGATTGATCGACTTTGTTTCAGTTCGCCCCCGCCCAGCAGCAGAAGTAATTAGGAATGAATGGGTAGGAAAGGCAGGGAACGACCTGTAACGATGACGCCTTTCGATGATTTTATGTACCTGATCAACTCGGTACTTTTGGGAGAGGAACCGGTAAGTTTTGCATCCATCTTGGTTTTTTGAAAATATAAATAGCAACATTAAAAAAAAAAAAAAAATGAAGGCAATGGCAAAATAAAAACGTGATAAGGAATTGTGTTATTCGTTTGATATATGTCACATACCTTACTGAGGGCATACCTTTCGAGAAAAAGTGTAAATTAAACCAAAATAAAACATTCATGAGGTGTGATGTCAAATGAAAGTTTTGATAAGGTGCATTGTCAACAGTGCACAACAGTCATTTCCAGTCATGCCAAAGATAGTGTCTATACTCTATAGCAACTAATGGAAATTTGCTTACATGTTTTCTTGACATTTCTGTAATAAAGCTATGATCGATATTATTATTATGTCATTAATATTTATTTAATATCTTTAATATAAACTTTTTCTTAAATACTACTGCTTTGTGTACTGAAATTTGGAACACAGGTTGCATAGTAGTATGAAGAAGTGTGTTAAATTTTTGGATGACAATAAACTGGCACGTTTGTCAGGTTGAAATGCAACCTGGACCATAATGAGAAAACATGTACTTTTTTACAGCACAAGAGACAATGAATTTAGTTTTTTAATTAATCACTTAAGCTTGCCTTATTTTTGGGTGGCAATGTACTGGCCTGGCTGTTAGGTTGTAATGCAGCGTAGATGAGAATGTTAGCTGTCATAGTTTTGAAGTAATTATAACATTTGGCTGCTGCATTACATTGGTAGCAATATGTTAAGATTGTATCGTGAATTGTTGCTAGTGATTTTAGATTTATTGCTCTAGTGTGCAGATACTATCTCTGGCATGAACAGTAAGATTGGAAATGATGGTGTACTGTTGACGCTACACCATATCGTGTGTCATCACATCTAGGTTACACTTCATTTTGTTCTAATGAGTACATCTTGAGGAACATGCATGACAAATTTCAAATGAATATCAATTCTGGTAATATCTAGATTGCGATACCGCTGCAACCACTTACCGCCTCGCGATGTAAACACTTCTCGATTCAGAGAGTATGACATCACTGCGTTTCCGTGTGTGACGTGTTCAGACTTCGATCGATTTGAGAATACACGTTAAGCCATGGAACGTAACCAATAGTTATAATAATAATATAATTTATGGATTGAAAAAGTTAAAGAAAATTATTACGTGCACAATTAATAATATTATTAAAATACATACAACATTCCAAACTGATAATTGTTATCGTTCATTAGCGTTAACGTTATTAGTCACAATTCCATTCATTTTTTATTTGATTCCGTTCTTCTATATTTCCTTGCGTGGCTGAAATTGCCATTAAAATCATTAAAACAAAATAAAATATTTATAAAAACAAGATTTTGTCAATAACCGTTGGTGTTTAGGTTGAAACGCAGCCTGGACCATACTGACAGTGATAGATAAGATTTGGAAATTGGGTTTCCGCAATATCGTGTGCGACGTTTACTTTTCACTATGCTCCAGGCTGCATTAATATGTAAACAGTGATAGATACGACATAGAAATTAGGTATCCGCAATAAGGTGTTCTATAGTTACGTTTCATTGTGGTCCAGGCTGCATGAAAACCTCATTGCAAATGAATTTATTCCTGTACTACTGGTGCAAAATTAACGATTTCTCGATATGAGACATGTTAGTGATGGACTACTTTCCGTGGAAGGCCCCGTTAGTGACATTTAAAGCTGCGCCCGGAACGTATGCGCCACATTCAGCGATGTAGTGATGTCCATACTTTCCATCCGGAAGTGTTTACATCACAAGGCGGTAAGTAGTTGCAACGCTATCGCGATCTGGATATTACCCAGCAATTCTTACTTTGTTCTTATTTTACCATTACCAAAATTTAAGGTACAATGGAAGTGAAAAATAATGAAGTTTAGTGTTTAGTGAATCTGTAGAAATCAAGTATATGATATGAGTGATAAAGAATTTTAACAGAGTAGTACATTATGAGCCTGACAGTTATCCAGTGGGAGTTTGTACTGCAAGTAAAGTTACAAAAAAATTTGGGTCGAGTTTATTTTGTGATACGCAATGCCGTATTTGTGTGATACAATGCACGTGTGATTGAAGCTTTGATCTTGTAGCAGCAGATTGTGCTTCTGTTGAAACGAAGCCTTGAGCAGGATTGAGTATTGAATTTTCGGGTAATATCTAGATTGGGATACCACTGCAACCACTTACCACCTCACGTGTAAACCGTTCTGGATGGAGAGAGTGTGACATCACTATGTTGCTGAATGTGACGTATATGCTTTGTGCGCAGCTTTAAATGTCACTAGCAGGGCCTTCCACGGGAAGTAGTCCGTTACTAATACGTCTCATATCATGAAATCGTTAATTTTGCGCCAATAGTACAGGAATAAATTCATTAGCGATGAGGTTTCGATGCAGCCTGGACCACACTGAAACATAACTATCGAACACCTTATTGCGGATACCTAATTTCTATGTCGTATCTATCACTGTTACTGTCGCTGTTTACACCTTAATGTTGCCTGGACCATAGTGAAATGTAACCGTCACACATGATATTGCTGAAACCCAATTTCCAAATTGAATCTATCTCTGTTAGTATGGTCCAGGTTGTGTTACAACCTAAGCGTAAACAGTTATTGATGAAATCTTTTTTTATAAATATTTTGTTTCCTAAGAATGATTTTAATAGTAATTTCAGCCATGCAAGGAAATGTAGAAAATGGAATCAAACACAAATCAAGGGAATTGTGACTAATAATGTTAACATTACAGGAACTGACGTTATCGAATGTTACTAATGAATGATAGCACTTATCAGTTTGGAATGTTGTTGATATTTTAATAATATTATTAGTTGCACAAGTAATAATTTTTTTAACTTTTTCAATCCATAAAATATCTTATTACTATTACTGTTGATTATGTTCTATAGCCTAACATGTATTCACAAATCAATCGAAGGCTGAACACGTCGCACAAGGATACTGTGACGTCATACTATCTCCATCCGGAATCGTTTGCATTGCAAGCCCGTAAGTGGTTGCAGTGGTATCCCAATCCAGATATTACCCGAATTTTCTTGTTAACGTTGATAGTATGTGGAATATAGCTATTGACGTTACCTAGTGACATGTATCATAATGAAAACTACTTCTGAAATTTCTTCAAGGAAGTATTAATCAGAAATGGCATGATTGTAATTATTAGCCATATTTGTTTTTCCTTCTCTTTTTTGCAACAAAGGTATGGGTGATAGCACAATCACTGGGACTCATCCAGGAATTGTCATTTTGGTCTGAAAACTGTTGCACACGTTCATTGGGTTATGATATTTAATATATGTTGCTTTTAGAGCTGTAAAATATATCCATCCTGTCAAATTCCACACGAAAAGTGCCGTAACGTAAAGTGGCGAGTGACTGGGAGAAGGCATCGTGCTAAATTAGTCCAGTTGCGTGCGTAAGGCAATGCGCGATGCGTTTACAGAATTCCAAGCCAGGAATTTATCCGAAGATCTGATTACTAATCCAAAAAAGTTCTGGTCGTATATCAAAGTAATAAGAGGCTCTCGTAAGGTTATGCCGTCGCTGATTAAAGAAAATGGTGAATTATCAGAAACAAGCGTAGAGAAAGCAGAAATTTTGAATGATATATTTAAAAAGGCTTTTACGATAGAAAACTCAGAGGAGATACCGATATTTAACAATCGTACCGACAAAATTATGAATGATCTCGCTCTTGATGTCGAGGGAATAACTAAACTGCTTATGAATGTAAAAACCAATAAGGCTCCCGGACCAGACGGTATTCCTACAAGATTCTACTCAAGATACGCAAAGGAAATTGCACCGTATTTGATGAAATTGTATACCATCTCTCTGGATCAAGGAAAAATACCAGCCGAATGGAAGACCGCTATCGTAACTTCAGTGTTTAAAAATGGGAATCTTAATGATCCTCAGAATTATAGGCCGATCTCGTTAACTTCAATATTTTGCAGGATTTTAGAACATATCATCTATTCAAATGTCATGCGGTTCTTGGATGAAGGTGAGCTTTTAAATCCAAATCAACATGGATTCAGAAAAGGCCGATGCTGCGAAACACAATTTGCACTTCTAATTCACGACTTGTGCTGAATTATAGATGAGCAATCCCAGGTTGATTTGGTTCTATTAGACTTTAAAAAAGCTTTCAATACTGTGCCTCACACTAGGTTACTTATGAAACTTCACGGTTACGACATATCTAGACAAATGTGCGACTGGGTTGCAGACTTCCTGAAGGGCAGAACACAGTGTGTAGTTCTCGACTGTGATTGTTCATCACTTACTGAAGTGGGGTCTGGAGTTCCCCAGGGAAGCGTGTTAGGGCCACTGTAGTTTCTCATATACATCAATGATCTATGCGACATAAGAGGGGGGATGAAAAGATTATTTGCCGATGATGCTATAATTTATCGCGAAATCAAAACCCAGGACGACTGAGCTTTGTTACAAGATGATATTATGAAAATAATTGCGTGGTGTAAAGATTGGCAGTTGGAGTTAAACGCTAAAAAGTGCCAAGTCATGCGTGTAAGTAAAAAGGTGACACCATTTAACTATGAATATACAATTAATGACACTGGCCTTAGAACAGTAGATTCCGCTAAATACCTAGGGCTAACAATTCGTAATAATTTGTCGTGGAATGAGCATATCGAGAATGTAATGGGAAAAGCAAATCGTATGCTCCGATTTCTAGGTCGTAATTTAAATCAATGCACTCAGGAAGTTAAATTGATTGTATACAAGTAACTAGTACGTCCTCACTTAGAGTATTGTTGTTCTGTATGGGGTCCCCATCAAAAGGGGTTAATGGAGGCTTTAGAGAAGGTCCAAAGAAGAGCCGCCCGATTCGTGACAGGTATATATAGTTGGAGGGAAAGCGTAAGTGCGATGTTGAAGGAGTTAGGTTGGGAAGCTAATTGAAAAATTCAAGACAGATGTATTTCGGAATGATAGTCAGCAAATATTGCTACCAGCAACATTCATATCTCGAAATGACCATGAAAACAAGATAAGAGAAATCAGGGCCAGAACAGATACATTTCTGTACTCATTTTTCCCACGAGCGATTAGGGAATGGAATAGAAAGGATTTACCGGGCTAGTAAACTTAAAATCCGACAGGAGTAGCTTTCGATAAAGCACTCCAGCCATCCTGATCTGGGTTTTCCATGGTTTTCCCAGATCACTCCACGCGAATGCGGGGATGGTTCCTCACAATAGCCCATGGGCGCCTCCTGCCATATCCCTTATAACCCTTCCAAACCATAACCCTTTTCGATAGGTGCAATGCACCCTCCGCCACACGCTTTTAGTGAATCGCGGAGTAATAATAATAATAATATAGCCATGTACAATGATAACACTATCGTTCCTCTAAATATATTATTTAGTAATATGTTTCTATTACACCGTACAAGATAGTGTATAATGCACCAGCTTCATGGAAAATAATAGTAAAAAAAAAAAAAAAACTGCTGTAACATTACTCACTGAGTGATGAGAGGACGCCATGTGTTGTCGTATGCGACATCCAGCGATGCTAATATTACGTGCAACATAATGCATCAATGACCAACAACAACGAAAACCAAATCAATTTAATTTTATTATAAAAACAAAATTTCAAGTCCAAAAAGCTAAGGAAGCGTCTGTCCATTTTGGTCCAGGATACATTCCAACCTATCCACAGGTGCCGCAAATGATTCTGCTTGAAAATCATAATAACTTCAGTGTTTAATAAGTCCAAATTTCTAGCGAATTATGTTTTAACAACAAGAACCAAACGCTTTTTTTGTACAGGCTGCATGTCAACTTAACTTAGTCCACAACCCGAAGGTTGGTTGGATCCTCCAGAAGGAGGCATACTAAGCCATTGTGTCAGAGGTAGGACGGCCAGTTCCTTTCCTCTGGGACCTACAGTTTAACGTGGAATCCGAACCACGGAGCGTCCTGGCATAGCTCATATGATTAAACACAACTCTCAAAATTCCTGCGCCTGCCGGGATTCGTGCCCGGGGCAGGAGCAGCGAACGTTTTTTGAAAGCAAGCGCCTAGGCACTGAGCTACCAGAACGCTCGCGTGTCAACTATAAAAACTAAATTCCTTCGACCTAATGCTGAAACAAGGATATTGTCGCACTTTCAACCTAAACATAAGCTACGTTAATATTGCCGCAACCTACTTTGATAAATGCTGTAGAATATTAACATCTCCAACATAACAACATGCTGGATATGTTTCTTGACAATGTAATGCCTATTATTGTGGACATTGCACATGTCTACGTAAGTGAGGCAACTAACGTTCGCTTACGGTTCCAAGTTGTTTTTTTCAGCGTGTAATTTTTTCCATATTTATTCTTTTGATAGCAACATATTCCCAAGTAATATTGTTCAAAGATGTTGTGCATGATCATTATACTTCGCTATAATGCTACTCCCAGTCACTCGCAGTATAGCGTTACGGCACTTTTTGAGTGAATTTTTTGAGGTATCTATATATTTTACAGCTCTAAGAGCGATGTATATTACGTAGTATCACAAAATGAACATGTGCGACAGTATTCAGACCAGAACGACAATTCCTTGACGAGTCCAAGTGATTGTGCTAGAGCCAAGATGTGAATAGAATAGGCCTTCTAGAATTGGAGATAGGTTCTCTTATAATTAGCTGTAAGATAGTGCTAGAACAACTTTATACCAATTTTTGTGGAAAAAAATTTACTCCTTCCTCGTGGTAGCCAATATCTCAGGTGAGAAGCGAATGTAAACATAGATTAATTTCATTGTCACCATTTATTATTCTATGAATATATTCTAGACACAATACTACCTTACAAGCAATTATTAAGAAATGGTAGTGATCTTTTGGAACTTTGATTTACTGCTTCAATATGATGTGTTCTTCACATTCTCCGTTGACATTTTATGGAAAATTCACCTTAAATGCAATCCGAAATACCATAAAATTAGTTGGCTAAGCAACTTTGAAATGCCATTAGCTCTGCAAAATTACACAAAAATTGTTGGTGCTAGATTCGTATTAACCTAAATTCTTATGAGGTGAGAATTGAATGATTCCCAGCGTACAGCTGATAAAAAGTCTTCTCGTATGTCCTGCGACACACAATATGTTGACTGCACCTCTGCTGTCTCTATGTAGCTCGAGCTTGATACTGCGACTACGTCACTGACTGTGAATTCCTCGCGGCTCGTACGAGTGCCGAGCGTTAAGTAGACGCGTACGAGACCTGTTGTCACGTGAGGAACCGTTCCAGCATTTGTCTGGAGTGATCCGGGAAAACAATGGAAAACTCAGATCGGGATGGCTGAATTTATGTATCGGAAGCTACTCCTGTCGGATTTTAAATTTACTCGCCCGGTAAATCCTACCTATTCCATTCCCCAATCATTTTTGGGAAAAATGAGTACAGAAATGAATCTGTTCTGGCCCTGATTTCTCTTATCTTATTTTCGCCGTCATTCCGAGATATGAATGTTGCTGGTGGTAATATTTGTTTGCTGTCATTCTGAAATACGTCAGTCATGAATTTTTCAGTTAGCTTCAGTGGTCCAGGTCTTCCCAAACTAACTCCTTCAACATCGCACTTACGCTTTCCCTCCAACTATATATACCTGTCACGAATCAGGCATGTCTTCTTTGGACCTTCTCTAATGCCTCCATTAATCCCTTTTGATGGGGAGCCCATACAGAACAACATTATTTTAAGTGAGGACGGACTAGTCACTTGTATGCAATAGATTTAACTTCCAGAGTGAATGGTTTTAAATTACGTCCTAGAAATCGAAGCATACGATTTACTTTCCAAATTACATTCTCGATATGCTCATTCCATGACAAATTATTATGAATTGTTACCCATAGGTATTTAGCGGAATCTACCTTTCTATCTGTGACATAACTATGTACACTGCAAGTAGAAAGACTACATGATGCGCTTTGTGATGTGAATGATGACTCGGATGTGGGTTTCATCCTTGGGGTGAACAGCCAGATTTCAGTTTCTTTCACGGTTGTTGGTGGTACTGCAATGCCCACCACCTTAGAGGGGATTATCCTTTTGCTATAAAAATTTGTGCACATGTTCCTTGAGGGATGTTATTTAAGAAAAATTGTACATTGTAACAATCAAATATATACCAAATAAGTAAAATTGTTACCGAGCGTGGTGGGTGAGCGCTTCCTCGCACTTGGAACGACACCGGTTCTAATCCCCGTCCTGGCATCCAGATTTGGGTTTTCCACGGTTTCCCCAAATTACTCCAGGCGAATGCTTCGTTCTAAAGGCCATGGCCGATTTCCTTCCCGTTCCTTGCTCGCAGACCTCGGCATCAATGAGGCGTAAAGCCATAAGTAAAAAAAAAAAAATTGTTAAAAATATGGATAGTTCTGTACAATTTATTATGCAAGAAGTAGTATTACTGCATGTTTATGTTCTTTGTTGCTGTTCCTCGGGCTTTATTTTTTGGGGAAAAAATTGCATTCTTCATCCATATGTTGTGTAGGGGAGAAGTATTGGCACAATAAAAAAATTTACTGTACTACATTGAAAGTCGATAGCAGACATGTTGCACCTTAGAGTGGTTATTGAACTATCAGTGCATATTGCATGACAGCCAACCAACCTCTTTTGATGAAACTAGTTACAATAATGCACAATATTGGTTCTCATTGTGGACCAACTTAACCACGATCTTTGTTAATATTGTCGATATTTTTTTCACTGTTGTCATTGCTGTCCAGGACGTATTTCAACATAAGCACAACCTCCGATAATATTGACTTGTGGCTACAACCTGAAATGCATTAGAGTTTGAATGTCACAGACTGTTCACCAGTTAACCTACGGTACAGCCTGTCTCCTGCCGTAGCTCAGTAGGTTAGTGTGCCGATACCTCTCCCCTGCGTGTCGTACGGATGCAGAATGCAGTTTTTTTCTCAGAACATAAAGGGTTGTAGTGACACATCAGGTTAATACACAGAAGTTTCAATAGAAGTGGATAGGCAGTTGCAGATTTAATGTATTCGTGTAATATTGAGAGTTAACATAATATATTTTGCAAAAAGAGAGTCAAAAGAATTATATAAGCATGACTAATTGTTTGTAAAGGCTCAGTTTTGTATGTGGTTTACGAATAAATGCAGAGTGAACAGTATAGTGATCAAAATCTACATAACGTACTGACCCAGCGTGTCACAACCTGGCGACTTAACGTTATCGTGATGGGGTGAGAAACAGCTTCGAGCAGCATACGCAGATAATAATAGTGTTTTCGGGTGGTTTCACCAGAACAGTTACAGTGAATTCCATCGCTGAAAACACATCATTAACTCAGGCAGTCAATCGACAGCATTATAAAAATTCTCGACACCCAAAAAAACTTTGTTCTTGGGTGATAATACTTATTTCGTGCATAATAAAGTGTATGGAACTATCCGTATTCCAGACAGTTTTACTTATTTAGTATATATATGATGATGATAATGTACAAATTCTCTTAAAATCATACCTCCGAGGGAACATGTATATAAGTTTTTATAACAAAAGAACTATTTCTTCTGAGGTGGACTGCATTATAGAGGAGTCTCACTGTTAAATACTGTGACAGTTTGTTCAAAAGATCAGTTGAAATTCTTTCCTACCCTTTGTCCATTTTTCTGATGGATGTAATGACCTCAAACCACGAACAGCTAAAAGGAATTGAAAATATGATGCTAATGTATTAACAGTAGTAATTACCAGAAAATACTTTACGATAATCAAGTTAGGAAAAGATGGTATTTTTTTTTTGAAAGTATATGTTTAATCTTCAATATTTTCCCTGTATCCTTCAAAGTAGTCCACCTCCGACATTATGCAGTTATGCCAACTTAGTTTCCTGTTTGAAAAACTCTGTTGTAATGGTATGGTCTTGATCTCAGTATGCAATTTCTCTATTATTATGTTTATTGTTGCAAAATGTCATCCTTTGAATGTTCTTTTGAGTCTAGCGAACAGAAAAATGTTACAAGTTGCCATATCTGGAGAATAGGCCGATTGCAGCATCACGGTGGACGAGTGGTAAAACTCTGGTCTCGCATTCGGGAGGACACGAGTTTGAGCCCCTGTTCAGTCGTCGAGATTTGGATGTTCCATGGTTTTCCCAAATTACTCCAGGTGAATGCCACGATGGTTCCTAGCCATATAGCTGAAATGATAAAAAAATAAATGCGTTCATCCCAGTCGCGTGCTTTGCACAACAACAGCAACAAGAACACTGCAGTAGTATAATCCATACACACACAGTTACTGTAAACTATATACTGCCAACAGTAACGTTTGTATAACTGTTTTTTTTTTTTTTTTCACTTGGTGATTACCTTAGCCAAGAGACTATCGCGTGTTCCTCTTGAAGCACCTTACGTATCCCTGGGGGGTAAGCGTACCACTAATAGGGAACCACTTCACTAAACCATTCCCTGAACCTGTTGTTTTCCCATCCCCCCACCACACACACACACATGGGAAAAGCCAAGTCCATATCGGGTAGATATACAGTTGGCTGCCACGTTTTGATAGCATCAAGTATTGACATCACAGAAATATCACCACGGCTACTAGCAGTCAACGTTATATCTTGTAGTATATTTCATGTGGCATTATTCCTATGGTATGTGTTTTTGGGCTCTGTTTTACATTTAACCTTGAATGATCAGCAGAAGGAACATCTAGTACATTATCGGCTTCATAAATGTTCTAGGGATCTTGTCTCTATTGTCTAACTTTTAAGCATCTTTACCTCCCTGCCCATGCCAAAACTAGTAGGATCCTTAACTCCACTAAGCTTTCATATCATAGGATGCCAACCTAAACTTACAGAAAAGTCAAAATCTTCTAAGTAAGATTACAGAAATGTCAACGTGTTCTGTGTAGCATGCAGCAGTCATTCCTTCAGTAGTAATTAATTTTTTTCTTGGACCACAATTAAGAGAAAATATTTGAAATAAATTCTTGACATTCCCATAAAATTTTCAATTGGCTCACCATCTCCTTCAAAAGTAAGTTCTTCAATAATATTATTAAATTCTTTGCAGATGATAACTTTCTCTAATCCACCACATTGGTACTTTTATTTTTCTTCTTTGAAATCATATGGATGATTGTAAAGACGGCAGCTGCCACACACACACACCTGATGATATATCATAAGCTGAGCATTTACTGACCGGTGTGGTTATTTGAAGCAGGCTCATGCGACCAAGATTTCCTTTTCTATAAGCACACTCAAACGAACACATTCAAACCAATGTGTTCTCAAGTGGATACAGGGCCTAATATTCAGTGATCTACAGCAATCATTAATACAGTATTGTATAATCACCAATGTGTTATTTAAAAAATGCACGACCGACTCCTAACAGTACGTGTGTAACGTACGTGTCTCGGGAAGAAGTAAAGTTGATTGATGTACGGGTTGTAATGAAACCGAGACAAACAATAACAACAACTCAACAAGGTCTCAGAGACCTAGCGACAGAGTTTGTAACCGGCTGTTGTAGGTGAAGCCACTGTTGGATGTGCACACTCTAATGCCTGCAGATGGTGGGATTTAACACATTTTTAAGCAAATTTTTGAAGAAAATTACTGTGTTTTTAATTAACAATTGAAAGTTTAATTAATGTTCCAAATCCCGCAGACCATTTGCGATCACAAGGTTCCTCAAATTTCTTCATATTTCTGAGGTTGCAGTGTCGTTAACCAAAACGGCTCACACCGACAACTCTTTTATAACCCTCACACACATCTAACTTGTATACATTATTATATACGAGAACGGTGCAACATGGAAAGTGCAGGTCGAAACTCTCACACACGCATAATGCATCCGATCGACAAGGCCGCTCCAGGGAGACTGCGGGAGCTGGCTTTCACACGCCACACGTGTCGGTTTCGCGGGCGTTCTTAACCGACTTCCGGAAGCTGACGTGCATTTGGGATGAGGGGGAGGGGTGGGTCTTCCTCTGTACTCACGAGGTCCTGTGACTTTAAAGATCTGTGTGGTGGTATTTCAAATAGCATAGCCGGTTCTCAAACACCCGGTCTGTTGGATTTGGGAGTAGCTCGTAATATATGGCCACGCTACACCGCCACAGTAGCGTCCACACCGAGCCCACACTGGCTCACGTTCGAGGCTCGACCCGAGTGTGCTTGTCGCTCGATTGCTCGAGCATTCGCACTTGAGCAGTTTACTTCACTGAGCAGCTCATTCGCCTCAGCCTGTTCGAGTGGATACGAGGCCTTAGAGAATATTGCAAGTGATGCTAATTGTTTTCTACCCAACTCCCTGGTGTGGAATTTACTACCCACACTTGTCGAAAATTAAGGGTGCAACAAACGACACACCTTTGTTCAGTAATATCTTGTCTGTGAGTGCCCGTTTGAACTTCTCTACTTCTCTCATGATTGTCGCTCTGATCCACTCTTCTTCTTAGTTAGTACTGTCTTAAAAATGTGCACCCCAAAAATCAGCCCAAATGGACTACTTGCCATTTACAAATTATTTTAGTATACTGTAAAGGAGACTTTTGGTGAAATTTTTAGAAACAGAATTAAATATAAGCATAAAAATTACTTTGTTGGCATAATTTGGTGAGGCTCAGTTGTACTGGCAGGCAGTGGCCTCTTGCAATTTCTTAGCGATCAGTTCAGATAAATCAATTCTTGTCACTAGTTGTGTAAGCGATTAATGAATTTGCAGGTAAAGGCATTTATTTACCTTATCTCGTTGTAAATGACACTAGTTGTGTCGTTCTGATCTAGGGTGTGTTTTGCTAGTTGCTGCTAGAAAACAGAACCTCTCTCAGTTGACACTTGCAGTTTTATTACCTCGCGAGGTGTAAAGTAATTTGGTGGTTTTGTATACTCCCATCCATCGACCACAATATAATTACAGTGTGTGGTAATGCTCTGGCCTCGCGTTCAAGAGGACGCGGGCCGAAATCCCCATCTGGCCATCCAGATTTAGGTTATCCATTCCCCCATATCATTCCAGGCGATTCCTGGGATATTTCCTTCAAAAAACCATGGCCAAATTCCTTCTTACTCCTTGTCCTCAGTACTTTCCTGCCTATAATGATGTCGATGAGGCATGTATAAAAATAACAAGATAGTTTACAGGGTGCCTAAAAAAATGCTTATACAAACTTTAGGGGTAGGTCGCTCGTACCAAACCCTTGAAGACGTCCATACCAACTTCTGTCTGAAAATCCTCTGTTTTTGAACTGTTGATGAAAGTTTACGTGTTTCAAGGTAAAATACTCGTTCCACAGTTCAGGCCAGATACCAGTATCACTTTAATATTAACGGAGTTGTGGGCGAGTGTCCATTAGGTCTGTACTAAGGATTGCAATCCCGCAGTGTTTTCAATCCCGTGGGATTTGCGCCAATCCCACGGGATCTGTGCAAATAATAATTAAATTAATAAATAAATTTTAATGTTAAATTATTAAAATTAACAGTTAACAATATTTTAATTGGGAAAATGACATCAAAACTTTTTAAATAAGAAAAGAAAGGGAAATTAACCCACCACTTACGTAAGTGGACGGCGCGGTGAGAGGGAACACTTATGCTGAAAAACAGCTACACAATATTTCGGCATCTGCCTTCTTTGGTGGTAGAAAAACGGGCCATTATGTCTATGTTCTCATTTGTTTTCCGGTCATCTTTGATGTGGATAATTTTAGAATATGACCACTTTTAAATTCAGTTGCATATTCTTTACAAGGAATCAAGTTATGATTAGATCTTTACCCACAATCCATAATAGATAATTTTATGATATCACAATGTTGATTTCAATGTCTACTTTAAAATGCGTTATACACTAAACTCCTTCACAGTTTAAGATGAAGCTTGACATTCACTTTTGAGACACATGTACTAATGTTATGTTAATTAGGGGAAAAAAATTGCACCGTCCAATATCATCCCTGCGAAAGGCTGAGAAATTCGGCTGCTCGTTTTTGCTTATTGCGTTGTGCCTTGTTGAGGTCAGTAGAGTGGGAAAAGGACTTGGAGCAAGGAACGTGTAGGAATTCAGCCTTGTCCTTTTAAAGGATACATCCCAGTCTTCACCTGGAGTGATTTGGGGAAACCGCAGAAAACTGAAGGTGATTCAGACCCGCGTCCTCCTGAATACGAGGCCAGGGTGTTACCACTCGTCTCATACCTTTGTGTAGGGAATTGTGCGAGCCTGCCCGGTCTTATCTCTGGTAACTAATTGGTTTGCTTTACCTACGCTTCCACGTTCTCGTATTGACTATTGTGACTGGTTAATGCTAACGCTCTGGCCTCGTATTCTGGAGGATGTGGGTTGGAATCCCCGTCTGGCCGTCCAGATTTTGGTTTTGTGAAATTGTTACAGGTCCGGGATGGTTACTTTATAAAAAAAGCCATGGCCAAACTCCTTGCTGTATCTTGCACAGAGTGCTTTACTGTAAAGCCATGAGCTGAAGTATGTTCTCGCATTGTTACCAAAGATATTCCTGCTCGTGATTATTTTAAATGTTGCTGTTTTAGATAATGTGGCAATGGTGGTGAAGGGAAAAAATGAAAAGTAATTACTGTTCCATTTCTTCTTTTTCTTTTGTACTTTGCCAGTACGTTGCATTCCGATTTTGTAAGGTGCAGTAGAGAAGTGTAGAGAATTATGAAAAATGTATCATTTTCCAGGAAAGCAACTACAAGGGTAAGGCACGGTAGATAATGGGAGGAGGAGGAGGGGGAAATAAACTTATATTAAAAATGTTTTGCTGTCTTGAACTACTGTAATTCAGTCCACGTATTTATACCTTGATATAATTTGGACCGAGCGTGGTGGTGTAACGGATAGCGTTCTGGCCTCGCATTCGGGAGGATGGTGGTTCGAATCCCCGTCCGGGCATCCAGATTTGGGTTTTCCATGGTTTCCCCAAATCACTCCAGGTGAATGCCGGGATGCTTCCTTCAAAAGGCCATGGCCGAATTCCTTCCCATTCCTTGCCCCCATCCTTTCCCGTCTCTAAAGACCACGTTGTTAAAAAGGGACGTTAAACTGTTAAAAAAAAAAAAAAAAAAAAAAAACAAAAAAAAGATATAATTTGTGCTGTTACATCCGTTACAACCTGCCTGCACGTTGCCATTTGTAAGAAAATCGGCCAAATCCCCATCCTACCATCCGGATTTCAGTTTTCCGTAGATACCTGAAATCGCTCCAAGCAAATCACGGGATGGTTCCTTTGAGATGTCATGGGTAAATTCTTTCTCATCCCTTACCCTCTTTTTCCTGCCTCTAAACATTTTAATTTTGATTAGCTGTAAATCCAGAAATAAAGAAACCTTGCCATTCATCTTTCCATTCCACCATTTTCACCTGATCAGGTGGCACGATGCCTGCTCCAGCAATGACGGCGAACTCCTTTGCACGTGCATTAGTTGACATGGCTCCGTCAGATGTAGGCAGCTGATGCATTTAAAAGAAGGAAAATTTTCACCTGTAGGGAAAATGTTGCCAGGGTTGAGAGAGGTTTCATACTGCGAGATTGGCGTGAGGGAGGATTTGTGGCAATACTTGAGAATCCAATACCACCAGAACAAAGGTGATAATTGTAATTGCAAAACTTAGCCAATACATAACTGAAAATAAATTACAAGAAAAAATGTGTTCAAATCTGCCCTAATATCTGTATAACTATTGTTTCTCCAGGGATGTATCCAGCATACGATTTGTTTGATTAAATACGAGGGGTTATCCAGAATAACTGGAATCTCATTGCCGTGGGCGGACCTCGTGTAGTACGCCGCTAGGTGTTTATAGTGCAACTCATTGTCAGTTCATGCCACCTGTTTCGTTGACCCGGGTTGTTCTGTTAATCTGCAGTGATTGGTTTTGCTAGTGCTGTTTTGTTATTGTTTCGTTTTTGATGGTGGCAGGTTTAAGTGAGCAATTTGCAGCTGTGAAATTTTGTTTTCTACTCAATAAAAATGCTGTTCAAACTATTTTAATGTTGAAAACAGCTTACAAAGATGACGCTACGAGGAAAACTCAAGTGTACAAGTGGTTCACTCAGTTTAAAAATGGCGACATGTTAATTGATGGCAAATCTCGATCACGACATCCATCAACTACCCAAATTCACAAAAATATTGAAAAAATTCGATAGCTTTTGTGTTCTCAGACTGTCGACAGACAGTTGATGAACTCTCAGAGATTAGAGGGGTATCTTGGAGCTCGATTCAGCGAATTTTAACTGAAGATTTGGGAATAAGAAGGGTTGCTGCCAAGTTTGTTCCTTGGGCAGCAAGAACATCGAGTTGAAAAATGTCGTGCTTTGAAACAACAGCTTGAAATTGATCCAGATTTTCTATTAAAGATTACTACTGGTGATGAGTCGTGGTGCTATGGTTCCGATCCAGAAACAAAGCAACAGTCAAAAAAAAATGTCGTCAAGTCAAATCAAACATCAAAACAATGCTCATTTGTTTTTTTGATGACAAGGGCGTAGTTCATTCATAGTTTGTTCCCCCACATCAGACCGTCAATCAAACCTTTTATTTGGAAGTTTTAAGAAGATTACGGAACAGTGTTAGTCAAAAAATACCTGATTTGTGTGAGACAGGAGACAATGCACCTGCACACACAGCTGTCTCTGTTAGGCAGTTTAAATGGCATGGTTCCACTGCCCCACACACCTTACTCGCCTCACCTGGCTCCGTGCGACTTTTCCTTATTTCCACACACGAAAAGGGGCAGAAATGACACCGATTCGACAACATTGAAGAGGTGAAGAGAAAACAAGGGAGGAGCTGTCAGCCATTTCTAAAGATGACTACAGAAAATGTTTCGAACAGTGGACGCACCGGTGGGAGAAATGTATTAGTCGTAATGGAGAGTATTTTGAAGAGAATAAGTTTTTTTTTTTAAATACTTGAATATATATAACTTTTAAAAAATAATTCTGGTGTTTTTGGGTACCCCCTCGTACAATTATCTTTCACTGTAGTCTCACCTACTTTTTTTTTTTTTTTTTTTTTAATGGAGAACTGATATTCTGCAATGTTGTTGATGTGTAACTTCTGGTCCAGGAAGCATATCAGCCTACGTACAACTGCCTTCAGTTTTAGATTTAGAAAAGTATACAAATTTCAAATATAGTTTATGCTTTGATACGGTAACACTCTGGCCACACATTTGGAAGGGCGCCATATTGAATCTCTCTTTAGCCAACCAGATTTACGTCCTAGGTCAATATTTGAGACTAAAAGATTTGTATTTTTCAAGAATTTTGTTTTTACTAGTGCTATTCCACTTTTACTGTCATTCATGCTTTGATCGTTAGTTGTAAATTTTATCCCTATGTTACAAAATTCAGTTCTTGTATTACTACGTCTGATCTATTTTTATAGTTAACCTACTATTGCTACTACACTACCTCCCAATCTGAACCCCACAGGTGGGAATTAGCATATCAACACATCCTGCAGACGAGACATCCTCCAGGCCTTAATTCCAATATTATCTTCCATCCTCATCCTATACACCCATCACTGGCCAGCACAGTAGATTCATATATTTTTCAAAATTTTTCAGTTATATTTTTAATACTATTATTTTTTCAATGATTATTATTATTTCCAATTTTAATCCTTCTTACGATTTATACTCGTGGTTATATTATCGTTGCTCCCCCCACCACCTCCGACGGTCTATTGTGTTCTATGAGTGGCTGCGTTGAACGCAAGTCTCGTGCAAGCCCAGCCACCTACCTCTGGTAACTTAAAAATGGGGTTTTCACCTGAAATGTTGTATTTTCTTTGTTTGTGTGTTGCTGCTGCACTCCTCCCTTCGACTTTGGTGAGTGTTTCGTGTGTTTTCCCTGTCCTTTCCATACAAATATTGCCTCACGACATTTCTTTCCTTTCATTGTTACGTCTACTATTGCTTCTTTCATTTCTGCTACATTTAATCACTTTTGTCTTGCTTTGGTTTATGTCTAGTCCAAAATCTTCCTTCATTATTTTGTTAATCGCATTCACTGACTTCTATCATCAGCCAAACAGTGTCATCAGCAAAACATAGATAACTGATTGTTTTTCCTTGAACACTTATGCCACATTCACATTTTTGTTTTATTTCCTTTGTTGGTTCCTCTATATACACATTTTAATTGGGATATACTACAACCTTGTCTCGCACAATTTTTAACTAATGTATGTCTCCTGTGGTTCTACGGTTTTTTGTGTTTTTTTCGCTCTGCTGCCAGTGAGAGAAGACTGGTGTGCGGACAGGAAACCTGCCGCCACGTGAGTGGTAGGAGGCGTCGATAATACACCAGCTGTTTGTGTACACGTGCAAACAGTTATTCATTAATGTACATCACAACAGTTTACCATCGTTAAGACCATTCCCATATTTCCACCCCATTAAGAGTAAATCATCCCCTTATAGCAGGTTCATTCCCACGCGTTGTTGTTGTAGTTCTGTGATGTGAATTCTGCTACCTCCGTCTCTGCTTGTAGCCGCCTGCGAACCGTCTCGACCAGTTCGACTCGTTCGACCTCTCCACCTCTGAACACCTGGGCTCTGCACTACATTTTTTAGCAGAGGTGATAGCGACTGTGCAATCCCGTCCTGTCTCGATATCGTCATTTGTCCTGGCAACGTCATCGCTCAGTTGAAGCTCTGGGAGTATTCACGTACCCTCTGGCTCAACTGTTTACAGTAACTGTTGCAGCTGTAATTTCTCTGTAAATCCCTGGGTCACTACACCTGCTCTTTCCTGGTTAGATTGTTCCACTCAAGTCTCCCAACTATTCACTCTGTTTTCACTATTTATAATTTCAAAGTTATTCTTACTTTTTTACACGCAACACTTTACCATCTTATTTTTACACATGTTGGCTTGACATGTACTTTGTATAGAATGTTCGTAGTGTACATGTGGTGTCTTGAAAATGCCTGTCTTCATATATTCTCGATGACTTCAGTGACTGTGTCCACGTGTATATCTCTGCCACGTGTTGTGCTGCGCCGATGTTGCTGACGTAGGATCTCTGGCCTCGATGACACCCGCACGGTGTTTATACACGATCTCACCAACTTCATCTAATAACTCGTGAAAACTGTGATTTCCTTTGTAGTTCCTTCTTCTTCTTCTTCTTCTTCTTCAGTTCTATTGCCCTTTTACTCATCCACCTAATAATACACTTTGTTGCCTATCTCTTGTGTAATCTGAATAATAAGTGTACCACAAAATGTATCAAACCCACAGTCTCATAGAACAACACTTCAGTTCATTTTCCAGTCTTTTGTTTGTCGCCTTCTCTCCTTTGTAGTTCTGTATCCTTGTTCCAAAAAGTACAATATCTGCTACCTGAAAAGAACCACAGAAAAGTGAACGTTTCTGACTTCCGACTGATACGACGTGGCACTGCTTGGCTCTGAAACACCTAGACTATCATTATTGACCTCAGCCATTCGTTTCCTAGTGTGGTCGAAACACGACTTTAACCTGAAGTTGATCCCGTGTGTTTGCTCTCTAAAATTCCAATAATTTCTTTTTAGTTAGAAGTATTAACTAGGAACAAGGCCTAAGCATTAACCACTTGCTATTTATCATTGGGTTCAGAGCAAGATAGAGGATAGGGGGGGGGGGGGGTATTTACAAAATGAGTTAATAATACCTTTAGAAATGTAATATTATTTTGAAAAACAATTACAAAAGGTAAAAGATAAACATGGCGATACTAGCATTCAGCTGCTGCTTTGTGCACGTGGCTCTTAATGTGGGTAAAATTTCTTTATCCTTTTTCTTCGTAGTGCCTCATAGTTGAAGGCTGTAGATAATATCTACGAGGCAGAGTCGTATGAAAACTTTAATCATTTTTCATGTATTGTGCACACATACAAGCTACCTGTATCATTTTTTTGTCATAGTCTCCTCCATGCTCAATGCTTGTCAACAATGTTTCTGGAGTGCCTGAATTCCTGCATAAAAATTCTTTTGTGAGACAACACAACCACTCGCATGCCACGGATTGGACTTTCGTTCCAGAAAATGTTTCTTTTAGGGATCCAAACATAGGGCAGTCACCAAGGGCAAGGTCAGGTGACGGGCTGTAGTCTCAGGAGTCATAACACTGGGCGAGTGGTTAATGTGTTGGCCCCACATTATGGAGGATGTGGGTTCGAATCCCCGTCCGGGCATCCCGATTTGGGTATCCCGATTTGGGTTTTCCCCAGATCGCTCCAGGCAAATGCTGGGGTGCTTTCTACAAAAGACCGTGGCCGAATTCCTGCCCATTCCTTGTACCCAGTCCCATCCCATCTCTAACGAACTCAATTTCGAAGAGACATAAAGCCAGAAGTTAAATAATAATAATAATTAAAAAAATAAAAAATAAATGAAGTGCCTTGCACAGAGCATCAGCTACAGATGTCACACCATTCGTACACTTGCTGCTGCGACACGCAGGTATCCCTATACTGTAACTTCATTCTGCAACAACTTTTTATAGGCACCGCGCAGGCTTGTAGGCCCTCCTTTCAAGGTGGCGTAAAGCCGTAGCATTGAATGAAGATTATGCTGGAAAATAGTGTTGTGTAACTAAAAGATTGGGAAATAACATGGTGTATATGGATGCCAAATAAAGAAACCCGTTTCAGAAAAAAATGTGTTGCATTACTTATTGAACGACCCTCGCAGTATAGGCTTTGCTAACACGTGGCCGTCTCTTTGCCAAAATTATTTTTCCACGTGAAATTCAGGGGTGTTTAGACAGTCGAGATCTAATCTGGAATAGCACACACACTGAGCTACATCTATTGAATGACCTGTTGCTTTGTCTGAAGTGTTTGTTAGTGTTGAGACTGTGCACACTGTTTACCCGCGCCGCTTCGACTGTCGACAGACGGTGGAGGACTTCATCCTGCTGGTGGGCACGTTCGTCGCGTTCGTGGCGTTCGTGCTGTGGTGCTGCTTCCCGGTGGTGCCGCGGGACGGGGGCGGAGGTGGCGGGGGCGGTGGGGGCGGGCCGCCCCTCCAGTACGACCCGCGCGCCGGCCACCACGTCCACGGACACAGCCACGGTGGGGGCAGCTGGTGGGGGGGCGGCGGGGGGCGGCGCGTGGACTGCCGCCCCTACGAGCCCCTGCCCGCCCCCGCGTCCACCACCTCGTAACACCGACGCTTCCCACTCTACCGCAGTATCCGTGGACGTGTGTACTCTGCTGTCCGGCACTGATGCTTCCCTCACAAATCCTTATTTTCCCTTCTAACAATAGAATTTGTACACATACGTTTTGCTGTGTAAGATTTAGCAAAATATTATCACTTTTAATATTTTCCTTTATGCCATCTTAGTAGCTGCCTGAATATTTTTTAGGCTCCTCTCTTCCTTCTTGTAATAATACGAGGGGTGATCAGAACCAAAGTTTACAAAGCCTGCAATTAAACATGTACATTTTATTTCATACAGCAAATACAGCCAACTGATAGTACATACATGAGGTTTATTATCTGAGATAGTGTCCGTATCGGTTTAGGCACGAGTTTTAATATTGCCTCCTGGAAAACATCCCATCCTTGCGTGTTGAGCTACGTTGTCGTGAAGTGTTTCACCTTGTCTAAAGTGAATTGTTGGCCTTGAGGGTGCTCCTACAAGTGAGGGAATACGTGAAAGTTGCTTGAAGGGACTTCTGGGATGTGGAGAAGGCGGTCCTTGTTGGGCGTACAGCACCACTGTGTGACATTACAGTCTCCCCATAAACATCCACCAGTTTCTGGTGAATTTCAGCCGTGGTTACTTGTAAACGAGTCGCCGTTTGTGTTTACGCACAGTTAGCGCTGTAGGTGCAGCTGTCTGAAAATATGCGCAGTTGTCAGCCGCACGTCTGAGAATTACCGCACACCCCAGGAATATCGAGAGGCCTCGTAACCTCAGTTTCTGATCATCCCTGGTACTAACATTTTTTGTTTTTTGTGTGTAGTTTTATCACCCGTTGTTCAGCAGATTGATCCATGTGCTGAATTGTATTATTAAAGTTATAAAAGATGTATGCCATAAATTATCGTCATCCCCTTTTACTGTTTGTGAATTTACTTCGATTTACTACCAATCTGTTTTTGCTCATATATGTACGATTGTCTTGTCAGTGTCATACTAAAGGAAAAACAGCTGCATAACCAATACACAAGATATACTATTTCCTGTAGTTTCTGTTTTGTCATTTAACACCTTTTTTGTGACTTGTAAAAACTGTGCACTGTTGTTTGTTGGTCATTTCTGCACTCCTGATTTGAATTCCAGAAATTAGCATTTCAGTTACTTGTAAAGTCAGCTCTCAAAAGATATTAATTTGTCTTCAGTCAGATTTATGAACCTGCACATTGTATTTCCTATCATAACTGAGACTTATTTTTGCTTCAAGAGATCAGAATATGTTTGAGAAACTTCTGTAACAATTTTGATGTGGTGTATTGGGGCCATGTGCCAGTTACGTGATAAGGTGCTGAAATATAACAGGAATTGCAGAGGTATATTGTTTACAGTATTGAAGTTAGAAGTGCAGTCATTCACTTCTTATAAGTACAGTACAGTCCTCCGTACTGTCGAGGCCTGTAATGTATGAGAATGTAGCAGTTGGTGTAATTGTATCTTGTTTTACCCTGACGCTCTGCCTCAGTGCAGGTGACGTCTTCAGACGTACACTGAGTGTCTCGTCTGCAACGAAGCAGAAGTAGACGAAGTTGTTCCTGTCACTTTACTATTATGGAAATAAGCCTATTTAGAACACGATTGTGGTTTCATCAGGTGACCGAACCTCTGTCCCAGAGCGAACAATAGGGCAGCACGTGACATGTTTACACGTTCCAGTGTATGTGTATTTACAGTTGCATACATGTACGTAATAAAAAATGTATCTTACTTGCTTGTACATGCTCTCTTAGTGATAGACATCATCGGTACTGGAGGAGAAATTAGTAGGCCAGGCACGCATCGCATCCTTAGACATCATCCGCTCACTTTGCTTATATTAATGTTTTTTTAGTATGAAAATGTTACTGTTAACGATAAAGTGATGTACTGCATGCAAGTAAACAAATAAATCGTGCAGCACTGGGTTTGAGTTTGTTAATATTACTCCCGCAACTAAAGGGTTGAGAGGCAGATATTATTGAATTTTGTGTTATAATGGCGTTATATTGCAACAGTTACTACACTACAGTCGCCAACCTTTAAATTTTTATCCACCTAGGGAGCGGAGTATAATTGAATCACAATTAAAAAATAAAAATAAAAATTGGGAATGTAGATTGCTGTTGCAACTACAGTTACACCGTTTGATAGAGGTCAGAGAATTTGCTTTGCCCAGTTGTGATTGTTTCACCACACACCGGGGATGCTGGTTTTATGACTTTTACATTTCGAGAAGAGCTGATATGGAAACCGAGAGGAGTTTATTTCTCTGACTTGTTTTCACATATATTGCCTTTGTCGAATAATCCCGGTGGAGTCCTGGGGGTTGTAAATAAACAAATTTCAGCATCTTGGCCTAAATACGGAAATCGTATACACTTGGAAAAGATTGTAAAACAAACGAGCAAACAAACTTGTGGCTGTACCTGAGTCCAAATTATTTCCAATCCCCTTTTATTCTCAGTTACAGAAATTTTAAGTCTCTTGAGAAAGTATGGCACCTGGCCCCAAGCAGCCACTGGTCACTAAGAAGCATTGAAATATGTTTGCTCCTTCCCAGGAATAATTTGTATGTTTTTCATTTTGGGAACCTGTTGGTGTTTAAATGTAGTACTATTTATCTGAAACCAGACATTCTGTCATGTTAGTTAGTTTTTTGACACTTTACCTGTTTTTGTGCAGGTGGCATATTATGGTATGTCTCCCAGGTATATTATCAGTCGAAACAATTGTCGGTAGAAGGAAATTTGGAGTAACCGTAGCTGTAAACCCCGTCGGCTAGATCTTGCCACATGCTGAGCCACTGTCTAGCTCTACGTGTTAGTGTGCATACATACCTGACTGCTATTTAAGACGTTTCAGCTGATAAGAGCTCTGTTTTATTTATTTTGTATTTACAGGAGATTTCCAAAAGGCTGGTATGTCACTTGTGTGTTTTTTCCATACACAGATGTCGTGCTATAATGCTAGAAACTCAAAGCAACTCTCCTAAATTTCTATCTGCATAGGATTACTCAAAATAAAGTGAATCGCTGTAACATTGCAGTTCTCTCATTTCAAAAAAATATGTTCTGTAGGTTTATAATTTTTCATTTGATTTAATAACAGCACTGAGACATAAATATTTTTTTGAACACGTCAATGATGTAAAACAAATGAAAAATGAGTAAAAAAAAAAAAAAAAAAAAATATGCAAGGTGATCACCTACAAATTTTATCCCTTGATTTGAGTTCTGCAGATGTGATATGAGACCTCCTTGGATGTTCAAAATATTATTCTTTTGGGTAGAGTTAAATAATACTATAGCCATAAAAGTGATGTTTGTTAATTCCTCGTGCTCGCACCACAGATTGGGATGGTAGATTAGTTCTAAATAATCTGTATGTATATATTGAGGATGTAGATCTCGTTGTGTGACTGTTTGTGTGTTGTGTAAGTTGCTTATATACATTTCTCTGTGTGAGTCATTTCCCATAGTGGCATAAGTACCAATTAACAAAAAATTCCTTTCCTAAGCGAAATTTGTGTCTCCGGATATATTTGGTGCAGACCTTTCCAGATCTGTGAAAAAGAATTGTTCTGAAAATTATGTTGGTGACCAATTGTTGATTTGAAAGTTCTGGGCATTGCTTACCGAAACATGAGAAATTCTTGAACTGTACGTTACTTAATCCTTATTCAAGTGTTGATAACTGAATACATTTGCAATGTTTGGCTGTTATATAGCTAATTTGTTCATAATTAACATATATTTGTTTAGGTTAAATTATGGTGAAATTTGACACACTATGTCATCGGCTAGAAACAGTTTATATTTTTAAAATATGTATATATTTTTAACTGCTAAATCTGAAAAAATAGTGAAATATATAATTGGATTTTTTTTTTTTTTTTTTTTAGTTTCTGCTTAACTTTTGATATGATTTTCATTATAATCTATTATTATTAGATATTTTTTTATTGTTTTTCGGCATAAACCTGCATATTTGTTGTATTTAAACTTCCTACACATATTCTCATTATGCTGATAATTTCAAGAAAAAAAAGGGATTTTTAATTGGTTTCAATCGGTTGCTATTTAATTTCTGAGGCTGAACTATTTGTCATCATAATTGGAAATATTGGTCACAGCGAAGATACCTGAAATGTATCCGGGGGGCATCGATGTCGTTTCAGGAAGGGTTCAGGACTAGCTGACGATCTCAAAGGAAATCTTACAGAAGTAAAGATTCTAAACAGAGCCACACAATCATACTTAACGGTTTCAGAATGCGACGTCTGAATTCTGTTGCTATGAACTGTGTTGTGATTTTTATTTTCACGTGAGGTCGGAGTTGTACATACGTGTGTGATAGTGTGTTCTGTACATACGTGTGTCCGTGCTAACACGACAGGTATCGGCTACTCAGAATAAAACCACACTAACAGTAGACGCCCTCCGTGTCGCAGAGCGTGTCCTGTCAGGAGGGGGGGGGGGATATTTGAAAGCCATACTTTATCGTGTACTGTGTTCTATTACTGCGAGTATTGTGGCACAACTCTGTTGCCTGACCATTAAAACAAAATGATACAACTTTTCAAAAACTGCATGTAATTTTTTAGTACTTTGAAGAATATCGTCCAGAATTATGACTAGCCCAGCCAGAACACAAATTTTTATTTACAGGTGCTGAAAACGGGTGAGGTGTACGTTTAAATTTAAATGGGAGAGAAACGAATTCACCTTCATCATTGTTTGTGTTAATAATGTTGCAAACACTGTCTGATAGTTCTGTTGTAACATTTGACCAAAGTCTCAAGTATAATTTCTTGTATTAAATATTCTCATGACGTTGGAATAAACTACTCTCTGTGTTGATGGAAAAAAGAGCTGTAGAATTTTTTACACGAATAGACCAGTATTTCAATCATCATCTGAAGGAAATTCTATTGAATTAATTTGTTGTTGTTTTTCTTGTTACTGTTGCTTGGGAAGTATTTCTCTTACTTTCAATTATTTTATAAAAAGTGTTTCAAAGATTGAAATAGTTTTTTTTACATTGAATTAATAGAGGTAAAGTAAGAGGCGATAAGATATATATATGTGTAAAGTATTGAGTGGCATCTAAAATATTAGACACTTTTAATAAGCCTTCAACATCTGGTGTAGTTGTTATTCATTACAATTGCATAGACGAAAATGTCCCTGTGTGGTTACCAACGTCCGAAACGGATGGGGACCAGAAGAAGAAGGATGTTGCTTTAAGTCTCTCTTTGCCATAGCCTTTAGATAATACATTTATCTTAACTGAACCACTAAAAGAAGTAAGCATACAATAAATTTCCAACTATAGTGTTGCATTTTAGATCATTCTTTTCCAGAATTGTTTGGTGTTTGACAAGATTGCAGCACAATTTGAGAAATGAATGGCTTTCAATTTTCCCCTGTAGTTTAGTGTGTAGTTGTAAAGCTTATTGTCAGGTAGTTTAAATTATATAAAAATATTCTCTAAGTATTCTAAACCCGCAATAACTGTCTTTATTTACACATCCTTTGTACATAAATTCTCAAACTGATATTAGTGAATATTTGAAATGTTATTTCTCTCTAATTGCAATCTTAACTCTGAATCCGAGATACATTTTTGTTAATGTACTTAGAAAATCATGTGTTACAGGTAATAAAAACAATAATGAAGTTTATGACGGTGATAGGAGATGCTAATATAACTGAAATAATTTTGAAAAATACTGTCACTCATAAATAATTTAAACTGACTGATAATCTGAAATAAAATCTAAGTTTATTATTTTCTCTCTTTTTTTTTTTAGTTTTATTTTGTTAATTTTTAGGCACGGAGACAGTCTTGTTGCTGTCTACAGCCAGAAATTTTTTTCAAAGCGGTTTATGTAACCGCTGATAATACATTGTGCAAAGTACTTTTGTGTGTAGTCTTTCTCCAGGCAAAGCTGGTATAGAACTACTGTAGGGTGTGTGTCGTAGATAGTTTTCTTTTAACAAAATGTGTGATCCTGATTTGCTTTTCCATTCATCTTTTGGCACCTGATATGGTAATACTCATAATTAATCATATAATGAAATATAATTTTTCACAACTCGTAGTTCGCCACTTTCGAGACCAGACCGAGCCTAGTGGATGAGATGCTAATACAGTAGAGTCCCGCTAATCCGAACCCCGGTAATCCGAACGTCCGGTTAATCCGAACATGGTAAAGCATTACATAGTCTTAATATAAAAAATGGTAATAGAATTAAAACACCCTGAAAATAGTTCATACGCTATATAATTGTGTGGTTAACTACTTTACATATACACAATTTTAATTTATACAGAAAAATTAGCTAGAAAAGATTAAATTTAAAAAGTGCGTAACACTGAAAGAAAAACTGTCAAACTTACGATAGTAGTTACAACGGTTAGAAACACACATTTCATTCCTACTTTTTAGAGCACAGAAACTCAGTAATTGTTTTTTGGCGTAATGAAGACGGTCTGTTATATGATGCTAAGTTGCGCCATCGTCTGATAAACATTAAATCAGCTGGTGTAGCAGTGGTCTGTTGCTCCATATAGTGTAGCGCGAGATCAAAGGCTTCTGCCGCGTCAGTGTGTGACACCAACTCTCCTTTGTCACATTCCGTCTCATTGTCACTTTCGTCGTAACATACCACTTCTACCTGGTCTTGAGTCACAGCAGCCACTAAATCAACGTCAGTAAGGTGCTCCAGTATTGAATCATCCGCTGCCATCCATTCATCTACATCTGCTTCACAGGCTTCTTCACATCCAGGGATTGTCTGTACCATTTTTAGGAAACTCTCCTCTTCATTTTCAGCTGGTATGTCCTGAAATTCAAGAGATGTCCATAGTTTTCTCCAAGATTTTCTCAAAGTGTTTTCTGAAATTTTCTGCCATGCCTCAGCAGCCCAATAAACAACATCCTTCAGATTTTTTTTTTTTTATTTTTTCAACTAAAGGAATGTTATCATCTTGGATCACAATTCTTAAGAATGTTTTTCTGTAAATCAGTTTTAATGTTTGTAGTATGCCCTGGTCCATCGGCTGTAGAAGTGGTGTAGCATTCGGCGGCAAAAACTTCGCCACGATTTCTCCATCACATAATTCCTCAGTGCTGGGGTGAGATGGTGCGTTATCAATCAAAAGGATAGCACGGGGAGGCAAATTATTTTCCTTGGAAAACCGCCGGACAGAGGGAACAAACTGGTCGTGAAACCATTCTTTGAACAGCTTACCATCCATCCATGCTTTTTTCTGGTTGCGATAGTATACAGGTAGGGATTTCATGTTGCAGTTTTTGAAAGCTCTGGGGCTAACAGATTTGCCGATCATCATTAAAGGGAGCTTGTGATTACCAGCAGCGTTGCTGCACACTAGTAAAGTCACACGGTCTTTGCTCATTTTAAAGCCAGGAGCTTGGACTTCTGCTTTTGATGCCAGGCTTTTTGTTGGCAATGCCCTAAAATTAAGGCCTGTCTCGTCAGCATTATAAATTTGTTGGGGAGAATAATTTCCCTCTCTTATCAGTTTATTAAATTCATGCACGTATTCCTTCGCTGCATCATGGTCAGAAGAAAGCTTCTCTCCAGTAATTGTTAGCTGACGAATCCCATGACGTTTTTTAAATCTGTCCAACCAACCCGTACTCGCATTAAAAGACTCATCACCATTCATTAATTTGTTTAGGTAAACAGCCATTTCCTGAACCATTGGTCCACTCAGAGGAGTCCCCCTTTCTCTTTCCTGTGTAAACCAAAAGAAAAGAGCTTCATCCACTTTATCGTACTGGGACTGTTTCAGAGTCTGCCGAATCTCGAGTGTTTTTCCCGAAGACTTTGCGCAGCACTGTTCAAGCTTCATTCGGTTCTTCTTACAATCACAAATGGTTGCCTTACCAACACCTAGTTCCGTCGCCAGCTTAGATACATTCTCACCACTGTCCAATCGCTTCAAAGCATCCAGTTTTTCTCTGAGCTTTAACGTCGTATGTTTCCGTTTACTCATGGCGATAACACGCTAGTGTACACGAATTTTGTAAGTGTGTTAGCGATCGATTGCTAAGATTAACTCAGCAGTTCGCGAGCCGTCTGAGAGTGCACTGACCACGAACACTTCAAACATCTCAACAATAAAGGGAGGGAGTGAGAGTGAGCCATTGTTCACCCAGTTGTTCCCAATTGTTACCATGCTGTACCTACTTATATGCTTGGTATACTTCATTGTAGAAATTAGTCACTGTAACTCCGGCTAATCCGAACAAATCGGTAATCCGAACAAGGCCCGGTCCCAATTAGTTCGGATTAGCAAGACTCTACTGTAGTTCAGTGTTGATCTTCCTGTTTACTATCTTTGTTCTTTATACCTTTTTTTGAAATGTGGTAAATTATATTTCTTTTGGTGTTGTATTGCTTGTTGATGACGAATCACAAGGGTTTTATTTGTGTGTGGAAGAGCAAGGAATGTGAAGAAACTTGTAGGACCCATCCTTGAATTGGAATGGAGTACTTTTTGGAACCCATGAAAAGTCAAAATCCAGATGGTAGACCAGCATCCAAACCCAGATTCCCCGAATTCTATTCACATGTGCTACCACTCGCCTATAAATTTGACAGTTTAAAAGTTCTAGCACTTAATTTAATACTATGAGAAACAGTAAAATTCTATGAGGTCATTTTAAAGGTTGTTACAATACAGAATTATGAGTAATATTCATTTATCTGGTGCCATCAGTACTCACGTTTGAATCCAATTCTAAACATTTTGATGTATATGTCTTCTATTAGTTACAATAGTTATGTGTGTGATAAAATAGTGTTGAATATATATATATATATATATGTGTGTGTGTCTGTGTGTGTGTGTGTGTGTGTGTGTGAGAGAGAGAGAGAGAGAGAGGTATATATTAATGATTTAGTAGCAAGTATATATATGCATTCTCAATGCATAAGAGCCACGTGGGGGAGTCTAAGTTACAAAATGTGGAGTTTTTTTTCCAAAGTTTTCTCCACAATAAACTAAGAAAAAAACTCAAGAAATATTCTGCAACTTGAACCACTAGTTTAGCTCATCTGTCGACCCGCGACTTCGGCCCGGGTGCAGATATTAGTTACTTAGATTAGCTTAAGTCTGAGTGGCATTCTAATTATAAGTTGTAAATATTTTCGGCCAGTTTTAGTTACTGTGCCCTGGGTATGGAATTCACATGATTCGTACTCACCGTCGAGACCGGATATGCTCGGTCTGGGGTGAGCCTTGTATATAGCTGTGTCTGCTTGTATTTAACATAATCTAAACGTTTCCTGTATATACGTGTGTAAGCTGAACTATTTTATACAAAAAGGTTTGATAGTTTTGTGTTTGTATTGGATTCTAGGTTAGATAACATATATAAAGGACTGTAACGTTGATTCTGTAAATAGTAGCATTAAATCTAATTTGTCTTGACCTTCGCAACTAAATTAGGATTATTATTTAAGTTAGACTTGTTGACTTTTGTTGTCTTCAAAACTATGTACATGATTTTTTTGTTGTTGTTGATATTATATTTTCATTTCCTAACATTTTCTTTCATTTTATAGGATAAACTTAAACTTGTAGTTATAGGAACATGCCGTGAGCCTCATGATACTGTCGATCAGTTCATAAAGTGTAGTGATTAAAAATTACTCGAATTTGAAAAATTTGTATATAGGGATCTCCATGTTGTTTCAGTTGTCTTTTTTTTGTACTTATTTTTAGTTTTTTCTACATTATTCAGTTGCCGTTTTATGTATCTCCTTTTTATCATCAGTATCATGTCAACGTAGTTGAAAATGAAATATGTCGCTAGAGAAAAACAGAAATTTGTAAATTGTAATATATTGAAAGGCAAATTTCTTTAACTTTTGCTCTACCTTTCAAAGATTGAAGCCAGGTGGTTCTTAATTCTAGTTTTCTATCTAAAATTAATGGTGATAGCAGTACAAAAATTTTCATAGTATACAACATTTATGGAGTTCCCTGTATAGGTTGGATAATTTAGTATTAAATAACGTATTTAAAATCAAATTATCCATTCCAAATTTCATCTCAAATTCTTTGTGATTATGTAGGTATTTAGTGTGTTAGTTGTAAATTTATTACATATAGGCTAACATGTGGAGTTTTGCAGTTTTCTTCACAAAAAACTTAAAAAACTTGCTCCATTCCACTGAACAGTTGAGGTAGTAGCTGAAGTCGGTAGACTAGGCCGGCTGAACGGCACAGTAGTTTAGTTCTCCCCATTTCTATTCCCGGTGTCTCGTAGATTTAGGCGACAGCGAGCGGCTGGTTAGTTTATTTGCAGGGCACTCGCCGCGTATTAGCGTAGTTTACCTTTTCGTTTCCAGTTTTGGAGTATCACTGCACGACGCAGTCTCCGTGTTTGAAATGTTTGGAGCGCTGTAGCGCCAGTAGAGTAGCGTAACCGTTGCAGACGGTCCGAGGACAGTCGAACGGTTCGGTAGATTAGTTGTCGTCGTCGTTTCTAGTGTCGAGTGTTGCGGACTCTGTTAATAAACTGACTGGTGAGATATAACACCTTTGTTGTAGAGCAGGGTTTCTCAAAGTGCGGTACGCGAACCCCCAGGGGTTCGCGACTACGTTTACGTGATGGCGGCTGACTGGCCGTCTCGATTTTCCAACACGCACACAGGTGAATTCGGGCTGACCAGAGCAAACTGCTCCTAAAATTGACTCAACCTCACATTATTTAGTAACATTGTTCTCTTTGCCACTGTATTACTTTTGTAAAATAAAAATCAAGTAGGGGTTACGCGGAGCTAAAAGTTTGAGAAACCCTGTAGTAGAGTCGTGTGTGAACAGTTTAGCGACCACTTTGTCTCCATCGAGGGCCGTTTGTAGTGTAGTTGTCTTTTCTGCTAACTGCCACTTTGTTCCAGTTGGTGAGACTCGCAGCCTTCAAGATCAGAACCTCGACGTCTGTCTCCGCACAGGCGTGGGGTAGTAGTGTGTACCCAGTGTGTTTGGAGGTGTATCAAAAATCGGACTGTATATTTTCATATAGTGTTGTATAATTTGTTGTGTGTGTGTGTGTGTTGATACCTATTTGTACATATAAGAGACAACAATTAATTTGATTAACTGGTTGTCTGGTTTGCGTGTTTATTCAACCCTACTTTTACATTATTTTTCAGATCATTTCCAAAATCCGATTGCTTCAATGAAATTAATTATTTAATACACTAAAAAACTATTGTAAATTGTTTTCTCTTCTTTCTTTCCATTTTGTGTCTGCTTTTATTGTGCCCTTGTTTTCTATTTCACCCACCCCGTTCTACCTCTTCTGTGAAATTCTTCTAATGCTGGTACTATTGGTCACCATTGCATGTCGTCGTGATTGTAGCGTTACAGTTTTGAAAGTTACTATCTTCTTCAATAAAGCTGAAGCCTTTTTCACATTAACTAAAGTATTTCTCTTATTTGTCTCCTCTTTTGCATCATCAGTAATTATAGGGAGATAGCATAGTACTAAGTGACACATCTATTTTTCTTTCAGTGAATGCTCAGCTCACGTGCAGCGTCCGTACCATTACTTTTCTATGTGCTTCTTGATAACCACATCTTGTCCACGCGTCCAAAAATTAAAAATCTCAATCTTCGTTGAA
>JARYHS010006629.1:4652384-4841266 GCA_031002005.1 Vandiemenella viatica
TAACTGGTTACTATAGTTAGTATACGGAGTTACCTCCCTAGTGTTCTATAGACTTAGTCTCGGAACATTATGGCAGATAACACAGGAATGATGTCAACAAGACAGTAAGTGTAGCGTTAAGCGCGTACTACGAAAATGCAGCTATTGAGGAAGCTTTTGAGAATGAAGACATCGAAAAATACACTGGCATTCACAAGACGAAAAGCAGACAAGAACTGACTTATGCTGATCATCTTTCAACAATGGACATGGAAGAATTGCAGTACGACCAGTTTGGAGTTCTAAGTGACCAACAGCAGTCCCGACAGAACTTAAGAACGCGATCGCGGTCACTTCAAAAGACAAAACAGTCGTCACCGGTGAGGAGTAAACGTGTGAAGCAAAATGGCAAATTTTTGCCTAACCTAGAGTGTACTGCAAGAGTTTCAGAATCCAGTAATTTAAAAGATTCGTTGACTGATGAAAGTATAACCCCTAACTCAAAAAATATATCCCCAGTACCTATCTCTCGGCCACTTATAGTCTCACCAAGTTATTATGACAAGACGGACAACCTTGTAAACCAAAATAGTCAGGGCAATAGATATTCACCAACAGATAAAAGTCCCTAAAGTTCTGAAAATAATATAGGTAGACTCCATCCTATGTCAGTGGGAAAAATACTTTTCCGACATAGTAATAATGTAAGGTCGGAAATTGGTAATATAACTTCAGCAGGGCGCGAATCGAAACTAAATCTGGTACCGCAGCAAATTCCTTGATTGAAATGAAATCTCTTAAAGACAATTACCTAGAGGCATATATCCCCTATTATACGACTAGAAAACGGAGTAATTCGAAATATTGATACCTCACTGTCATCAGACGAAATAATAAGTGATATAGTCTCGCCCTTCTCAGTACTGAAAGTCAGACGATTCACAAAAAAGTCCTATCTGATAGTGGTACACAGAACCGCCCCTTACCTATCTGTGTTTTAACCTTTCAGTCTCAACTACTTCCTCAGTTTGTATACTTGTATGGCACGTGATGCGCGGTACAACTATACGTATCTCCTGTTTAACAATGTTTACCATTGCCTTACCTTAATCACACCCAATCACTGAGTCAACCTCGCTGCAGCAGATGTGCAGGACCCCATAATTTCGAAAACTACACCTCAGAAAATCAGCTATGTTGTATCTACTGCCAAGGAAATCATTTATCCACTGACCGCTCTCGTCCTGAATATAAACAGCGTTCTGAAAGAAAACTAAACCCGATAGTCAATAGGCCTCATTACTGTCTCCCTTCCACAAATTTTCGCTCATATGCGAACGTTGCAGTTGGACATATGACCCTACAACCATAACTGGGCAGGGCAGACAGAAAGGGTGAAGAGGGTCATGGGAGTGTACAAGGTGTATACTGGTGATGAGGCGTGGAAAGAATTGGATTAAGTTACCAAGAGAAACGATGAATAATTTACCGAAAACATTGAAAGAATTTAAAGTTAAAATTTGCAGAAGGCAAATGTAGGTGGATGCAGGAAAAGGGCAAGATGGGTGTTTAGGAAAATTGCCACCGGAGCGTGTGCTTCACTGCAATTAAATTAAACCACTTCAGGAAATTCCTATAGCTGCCAAACAAGTAGTTCCACAAACTCTTTTCTCCCCTCCACTGCAGCACATGAAGATAGCAACTATCAGATACTCAAGCTGGAAACCAACTACACAACTCTGAACAGTCATCCAAAAAATAACCCTACATAAGCTAGAACAGCGAGAAATAGAATAATAGCCCCAGACATTTATTTTGTAGTAGTGACGATCCTATTGATCCAACAGAAAATAACCCTCATCAAGTCCAAAAAAACATCTTCAGAGACAGCTTACAACCACGTGCGTACAGAAGCTACCGCACCTTCCAGCAAATCCTCCCCACTAATTGAAAAACTCGTGTCCTTTATTATTTCCATGTTAGAAGAATCCAAAAAAGCTGTCGTGATCGATCCGACCATCATTGGTAATCAATTGCACGAATTGATAACTACTTTCGGATCTTAAATCACCCAGCAATGGCCAGCAAGTCAAGTAACATTTCAGCTTTCCATCAACTAAAAATGGGAGGTCAGTATGGTCAAACAGAGAAAGTCTTACTATAGAACTATTACGAAGCAGAATAGACATCGCGGTATTCTCAGAAACATGGTTTAAGTCTAACAAAATGTTTCCTTCAAGTGGTACAACCTCTACAGAAATGACAGAGCTGACGGAAAAGGAGGAGTGGCCATAATGATGCAGCCGAGCGTACCCCACGATGAACTACTCATCCAAGCGGTGGCAGTACGAATACGCGGCTGCCAAATATCTTTCACGATCGTGTATGTTTACTGCAGCCCACGAATAAAAATTCGCTCAAATGATTGGACAAAGTTGCCGAGGCAAATCAGTTCACCGGCAATATTGGCCCGCGATTTTAACGCCCATACTCAAAGTTGTGGCTGTCGATACAGTGACCCTCTAGGATCGGTAGTTACCGACATGGTAGATGATTATAATTTGATTGTAATGAACGATGGGAACCCAACCCTTCGCAGTTGACTCAACACTCTGTTCTAGCAATTTAGTATCAAAAACCACCTGGCAGGTTCTAAAAGACTCAATGGGATCTGATCACAACCCTATGCCTCTACAGTAAAGAATTCCCTGCTCATCCAATAATAAAGTGGAATACAAATAGGCCGTACTGGGTTCAGTATAAGAGACTCATCGAAGAAGAACCGAGAAATATCACGGAACAAAGGAAGGGGTACGATATATATAGAGAACTTACAAACGCAATATACAGAGCGGCAGATAAAGCAATTCAACGAAAAAATTACAGTAATACTAGGAAAACTCGACTCCAGTGTTGTGGAATCCAACATTTTGTAGAGCAGTGGCTCTAAGACGACTCGCACTTTCAACGTACCGCAAGAATCCGGATCTGCAGCATAGCATATTTGAAAATCAACGCTCGTACTAAGAGAGTGCTGAAAAATTAAAAGCACTTAAACTGGATCCAGTATTGCGAATATTTCAAACATCTAGTCCATAGTCAGAAGCTTAAAGGACAACAGTTTCAATACCGGTATTAATAAGATTAGCTCCTCAGTTCTAGAAGAATTTGCAGATAACTTTGCTCCTTCGACAGTACAATTTCAGGAAACCAACTTCAATCTCATCCCTGACGAAGCATCTGTTCACCAGCTGTGCGTTCCGTTTCCTATGAAGGAACTTCAACAAACCCTAAAGGCTCTTCCGATATTATTCCTGGAATAGATAATTCTATGCTATCTAATATGCCAGAATCTGGTTTACAGACACCGTTAAATGGTTTTAATCAAATATGGATGAATGAACCAATCCCATTAGATTGGAAGACTCAAGTTATTATTCCAGTGCTAAAACCAGATAAAAAAATAGGCTGGAATGGTGGGTGGAGTCAAATGAATTAATTCCTGACTCTTAAGCTGGATTTAGAAAAGGCAAAAGTACAGCAGATAACCGTGGCTATCCTGACTACTGATATCAATTTGGAATTCTGCATAAACAATATTTAGGAGCAATCTTTCTTGATAAACAAGAGCATACTACAATGTTAACATTCGCATCTTAATGAAAAAGCTTGTTACTCTAGAGATACCGAGGAAATTGGTTGCAGGTGTATACTCTCTTTTATCAGATGGAGTAATTTTTGTAAGTTCGAAGAGGAATAAAGTAGGTTCGCGTAAAGCAACGCAAGGCCTTCCTCAAGTCCATTATCGCCTAGTATAGAGACACACTAATTCGCAGATGATGTCGTCATATACACTATCGATGAGTCGCAGACGGATGTTCAGAACATCTTGAGTGAAGCGATAATAGTCCTTATGCAGTGGTTACTGAATAACGGCTCAGAACTATCAAGTGAAAAGCCGATAGTTATATTCATTTCAAAAATAAAATTCTGTGTAACCATGACAACCTCCAATTGGGAACATATAGCCTCCCATTAAGGAGACGAGGTCGATTCCTTGGGATGATCCTAGATAGCCGGCTCAGCTGGAATCATCACATAGATCACCTGAATGGAAAACTTGACGCACGACTAAATATAGTAAGAATGGTTGCTGGTACTTGGTGGGGCTCTCACCCCAAAACGCTGTTGCTCCACTATCAAACACTGATCACATCGTTACTGGATTATGGTAGCGTGTTCTACAGCAACGCCAGAAAAGACGAGCTCCAAAAATTAGAGAGGCTTCAATCACGATTTCTAAGAACCTATGCGGGAGCAATGCGCTCCACTGCAACCGATGCCCTACTTGAATCAGGGGAATCACCTCTTCATACCCGGCGAAAATTACTCGCGGATAAGTTTCTATCTGAAAAATTAGTGTACAGTGAACACCCACTACATGAACGTTTTAACACTGACCAACCATCACAAGAATGGTGCTAGGCTTCCACTTCTTAATGTCTACTAGTTCTGGAAAAATAGCAAAGATAAGGTCGTATCCCACACTATACAGCTTGAACCCTACGAACTACGTCTAGAAACAAATCGTGTACTTTTTTTGGAAGTAGACAGGAATCAAAACATTAATTAGAAAATAATCAATTACATTTTAACGTTAGGTGACAACGTATTTAATATTTATGCAGGTGGATCGAAGGTACCAGGCAAAAGTAGAGTGGAATGCTCGTCCTTCTGCCCCAGCACAGGATTTTCTGCCCAGTATTCTCTCCGGGAAGAAACTTCCATCTTCTCAGTTGAGACTAGAGCTCTTCTTGAGGCCACCAATGCGGTCATAGTAAAGTAGTGATTCTGGCAGACTCCTTCAGTATACTTAAGAGTCTGCAAAACACAACCTGGGACAAACGCTTAAGCGTATTCATAATGGAAATCACGAAACACCTAAAGTACAATAGGGAGCTAGGTATTACGACGTATCTACTATGGTTTCCATCCCACAGTGGAATAAAGCTACACACGTGGGACATAAAGAGGACACGAAACTTGTGGTATACTTATGGATATTGTGGGCCATTTCCTCAATTGCGATAGAATCAATTTTATGAATAATTGTTACGCCAATGCAATTGAAACTGTTGTTTTATTTTCCGAACGCGTTTCCCTTTGCGAAGCATCTTTAGCGGTTCTGTATTTTTGTTTGGTCACGTGTGCTTATAAATGTATAGCGTTTTAGCATCAGTTATGTTTGTAGCTGCAGTATATATTACACATGTTGGTTGCATTTTTGTGATTATTTGCGTAGCACTGTAATACATTGAGTTCTGATGTCTTACGTTGCTAATCAGCGACGTACAGTAACTAAACGTAAGACATCAGAACTCAATGTATTACAGTGCTACGCAAATAATCACAAAAATGCAACCAACATGTGTAATATATACTGCAGCTAGAAACATAACTGATGTTAAAACGCTGTACATTATAAGCACACGTGACCAAAGAAAAATACAGAACCGCTAAAGATGCTTCGCAAATGAAGGGAAACGCGTTCGGAAAATAAAACAACAGTTTCAATTGCATTGGCGTTACAATTATTCATAAAATTGATTGTGGTATACTGGTGATGAGGCATGGAAAGATATTGGAGTAGGTATGAAAAGTAGTGCATGGAAGGGAAAAGATGACCATGACCACAAGCTGGCACTCGATTTCAGGCACAAGGGTGTGGGAAGATTCTCTTCCATAGGTAAGAGTGACAGGGATTGGAATGAGTTACCAAGGGAAATGATGAATATCTTACCGAACATTGAAAGAATTTAAAGATAAAATTAGTAGAGGGCAAATGTAGATGAGTGCAGCATAGGGGGATGTTGGGTGTGTAGGGAAATTGCCACCAGAGCCTGTGCTCCATTGCAATTAAATTAAACGATTCCAAGCATCAAAGAAAGAACAATGGGCACTTGGCAAGAAGAGTGGAATAAATCAAAAACCATTAACGACACTACGGAAGTGTTCAACCAATAATACCAACAAAACCGTGGATTTACAGGTGGAACATCAGCAGACGCCTTATTACCACTATTTCCAGAGCTCGTTTCCATCACGGGAATTTCCGAAGCCATCGGCAACGGATAGGAATTGTATAATAGCATTTTTTAGAAATGGAACTTTTGAATTTTATAGGTCTGAACCTGTTGCATCTATACATCTAGAGTATGTACAGTACGTTCTAATTAATGTATACCAATGTATAATACATAAGCTGGCTGTATGGTCTCTGTTTCCAAAGGCCAATACAATAAAAAATAATAAAAAAGATTGGTGCATAGATGGGAAATAGATAACCATGTCCACATACTTGTGACCCAACAGAAATATTTTTTAAGATAATTATATTCTGTTCTATGGTAATAAGGATTGCTCTTAGAGGGAAAAAAAAGATAGTTTAAGTGAGTATGGAGATATATCAAGAGCGAAGGCATAGGTCAGTTAGTATGAATGCAAGTCATTGTGAAAAGAAGAACCTTGTATCTTCGGGTACGACATAATTTCAATACAATTCTTTGAGGATAAAAAGGAAGTACAGAAATAAACTTTTAAATTGTTTGGAATAAAAAGGGCTGGATACTCGTTATGGTTATAAGACGACCCAACCACACCGTTATGCACAAGCTGGCACTCGATTTCAGGCCTAAGGCAACGGGTAAGAGTGTCAGGGATTAGGATGAATTGCCAAGTGGTGAATAATTTATCAAAAATGCAGAGAGAATTTAAAAATTTTCAAAGGACAAAAGTACGGATGTTTGGAAATTATTTCCGAAGAATTTAATAAGAAAATATTTTTATAAAAGGAAAGGGGAATAATTGGTGCGGAGAGTAATCGCACCTGTGCATGCCGTCCATTGCAATTGAATTATTAATTAAAATGTCGCTTCTGGCTGTGCCTCATCTGTTGCACGATTTCCAAATTGAATTGTAATTAACAGACGGTGGAAGAAAGAGACAAATATTTCCCTGTTAGTATTAGTTATCGGATTGCTGATAAGTGGTCATTTCATAGCGATTATGATATCGGATATTACTGTAAATTGTTTTGTTAGAATCTAGGATTATAATTTTGCGTTTGTTTGAAGAGAGTCTTTGACATGTTTATTCTACTCGCTGTAGTATCTCTGACGTATCTGGCGCGCCTCGAGTTAAAGGAAGTGAAAGTGTTTTGTTTGTTAATACTGACTGCGTATTGGAATAGCGAGTTGATAACTTGATGTGACAGCATTGGATAATAAGAAGGTACCGTATTTCATTTAAGCAGTGTGTCTTACTTAATAAATATGCGTGCTATGACAATTATATTCCCTCAATCACCTTAGACGACTACTCCATCACACGATACCGCGAGCACTGGTACAGACCAAGTCATGTTTTTTGATGGCTGCTAATATTGTAGACTGAAATACAACAAACTTGCTGTTTTAGTACTGGTACAAATTATTTCACCGAAATATTGAAATTCGAACAAAGAATAAGAATTGTTATTTCTGCATCTTCCTAATATTAAAATTGTGGACCTTTGTGATGAAGTTAAAAAGTTGCTAAATGCAGAATAAATTTTTCCGTAATACCCATTTTCTGTTTCTTTATAAAAGAATGTTTGTACGAGATTAAATTCAATCTAATGCATTCAAAGACAGAATTGAACAAAAACATTCGTACAATAATTGGGACGGTAATGACTAATCTTTAGTTTGTAGTTTGTATTTTGTTTTGAGATGCTATACTATATCTAATTACACATATCTGACGTTGTTTTGTGTCATTGGATTTTCGTGTGTTGTGTGTTCTCTTCTATTGTGTTGTATTCCCAAGTATTACCAAAAACTGTACCTAAGAAAGAGATTCACATTTAATTACCATAGATGTCATTAAGATTTCCTTAAAAGTTCGTTACTTGGTAAACTGTGCGTCAATGGAGCACCCGGTAATGTTTAACTGTTTAACTACTACAACCAGTTTACTCCTAAACAATTGTCCGAGACAAAAATAATATTACAAGTCCCTAGAAATCTTGTGTTATTGCATTTTTCTCGTGTTGTTAACTTCCTCATAACTGGTTTAAAGTTATCATATAATTCTTAAGCTGAGACCATTCCATCTGTTGATGGATTCTTATAGATCTCGATGAAACAAAATGAAAATAAACAATATAATTTTTTAATATATATATATATATGTATTTTTTAGATATATTGACTGATAGGTGATGCAGTCAGGCTGATATGCTGCCTAGACCAGAATGGAAATTGGCAGTGCCATACCTCTTAAATTCGCCACACGTGTTTTGAGGATTAACGTTTCTAGAAAAGTGATGAACCTTAGACATGTTGTGACAGAAAAGTTATGATGCAACACAGAATTAATGTAACAGAACAACAAGCATCTCCAATGACATTATTTATGCCAAAGATTATATCTGCAACCACGAATGTAAAATCGCTGCAAGTATTCAAGATGCTATATGAATAAATTCCTCTTATGCGTGTAAGAAGCATATTTGTTGCTTAATAACAAGTATGCAACTATTCATATTTTGAGATTTCGCTTAGTTCTAGAGGTATCTTATGTCATTGATAGCATGGTTAGGTTGAAATGCAGCCTGGGCCAGAAGAAAAAATTGCCGTGGAGCCAAAATTTAAAAATGCATTCTTACGCTACAAGGTGAGACATATCGTGTATAAAAGATTATGTTAATAGATTAAACTGCGGACAAGACCAGAAGAAAAATTCCCCTTCTCGCTACAATTTGATGATTCATTCTTATGTAAGTGAATAGGACTTTTCGTTATAGAGATATCCCTATGTCAAAGGCGATGTGGTTGGGGTGAAGTTCTGCCTGGACCAGAAGTAAAATTTACCATTGCGCTGCAATTCTAGGTTATTTTGGCTTACGATATTTAGGGACCTAAGCGTGATATCAAAAGATTTTATTCCTAGCTTTGACATGAATAGTGTCTTTCTTCTTCCTATTGGATGTTGGCGGTCCACATAGCTAGCTCTGGGCGTGAAACTGCAGCATGGAAAGCCTATTCGGACGTGCAATTGAACCATCTCCGAATGTCTTTCATCCACAAATTCCTTCTCCTCCCGACAGATCTTTTCCCTTGTATTTTCCCTTCGAATGATGAGCTGCAGTAGCTGGTACCTCTCGCCTCTCATAATGTGTCCCAGATATTGTGTTTTACTTAGCTTTATAGTGAGCAGCAATTCTTTTTGTTTCCCCATCCGATGAAGTACTTCTTCGTTTGAGACTTTCAGCACCCAAGATATGCGTAAGAGACAACTGAAACAAATACATTTCAAACGGCTTCAATTTTTTTCTCTAGATTTTGATGTAAGGTGCAGGTTTCACATCCATAAAGGAAAATAGATAACACGTATCAGCGAATCATTCACAATTCTCAATTGCAGACTGAGATCCGATCTTATGAAAAAATTGGTTCATGCTAATAAATTGTCTCCTTGCCTGTTCTATCCTCGATTTGATTTCTTTCTTGTAGTCACCCTGTTCGTCCACCACAGTGCCTAAATATTTGAAGGAGGATACTTGCTCGGTCTTATTGCCTTTTATTGATAGGGTTGCCTGGATTTTTCTCTTAGAGAAGACTACACGTGTTGGTCTTGGAAGGGTTGACAAGCAGACCAAACTCTTCACTGCGCTGAACTAAATTGTCTATTATGTGTTGGAGTGCAGGTAGATCACTGGCTAATACAACAGGGTCATTCTGCATACCTAGTATTAATTTATCACTCTTCCGTTTATTAGTGAATCCCACTGTTTTCGTTCTTCAACACTTCCCTGAAAATTACCTCGGAATAAATGTTTAACAAGAGAGGTGATAGTACACAGCCCTGGCGAATCACCTTTCCTGATTGCAGTCGCTTCTGATGTTCCTTGGTCAATTTTGACATCTGCAGTCTGATTCCAATACAGCATGCTGACAATGCGTAAATCATTTTGGTCAATACCAGTTGACTTCAGAATCTTTATCATCTTTTCGTGTCTCACGCAGTCGAAGGCTTTTTTTATAGTCTATGAAACAGGCATACACATCAACATTCATGTCCCTGCACCTCTGCACTAATACATTTAAGGAAAAGAGTGCTTCACGTGTGCCAAGCCCATTTCGGAAGCCAAACTGGGTCTCGCCCCATATGAGATTCACACTTCTTTCAAATACGTGTGTGTATGATTCGCAGAAATATTTTCAGCACATGCGACATCAGACTGATCATACGATAGTCATCACTTCCGTCGTAGGCAAAGCTAATTTCAAACTACGATTCATAGGACGTATTTTGAGAAGTTGTAATGCTCATACAAAGGAAATAGCGTACAAAACACTAGTGCATCCGCATTTGGAATATTGTTGTGGAATTTGGGATCCATATCGCAAGGGATTGATTGACGCATTAGAGAAAGTACAGAGAAGAGCCGCTCGATTCGTGACTGCTAGTTACAGTCCTTACGTAAGTGTCACAGAGCTGATTCGTGGGTTGGGCTGGGATTGTTTGGCTGACAGACGACGTCGTTTTCGTTTGAATTTGCTGGAGAATATGCGAAAATCTTTAAGTTATGAGTGCAAAGAAATACTTTTTCCGCCAACCTATTTAGGTCGCAATGACAGGAGGGATAAGATTAGAGAAATAAGATGCCATACTGATTCATTTATGTATTCCTTCTTTCCTCGATCTGTTCGGGTTTGGAATGCGCAGAATTAGGATTGGTTCTTAGCACCCTCTGCCACCCACAGTATTTGTGATTTGCAGAGTATAGATGTAGATGTAGACATTATGAGGAGTTAGTCTTCTTCGGCAGTGGTATGAAAGTTGATCTCAGCCAATCATAAGGTATATTTCCTGATGCATAAATAACGTTGTACAGTGATGTTAGAACCTGCTGAGACCATTTGAATCCTGCTCAGCTATAACCAATAATTTCAGAGTAAACTCCATCAGGACCTGTGGCTTTACCACTCTTCTGAAATTTAATGCCGTGCACTACTTCACTCTTTGGGATTTCTGGACTGACTTCATTGATTCTTTAGTCTGGTTGAGGGGATCATCTCTGTTGTCTGCAAAAATAAGTTCGTTGTATTCCTTCGACCTTTTAAATTTTCCTTCGACTCCCAGAATAATGTAATTGTTTGCATTACTCAGTATTTGTCCGCGCCACTTCCTTTGTACACTACTCAGTTGTATAAGTTGAAGTGATCGTGTTTCTCCTGGAGTATCTCAATTTCCTTACATTTTCCAGACATCCATGTTTCCCTTGCTTCTCTGCATTTTCTGCGTATGTCTCTGTACAGGTTTTTGTATTTTATGGGATTCTTGGTTTTATATTTCCTTCTTTCATTCATAAGTTCCAGAGTTGCCTTTTCTTGTTAGTGATGTAACCAATATTATTTTCCTGGACTTGAGTAATGCTATCTTTTATAAAGTTCCAGGTAGCGTCTACTTCTACAACTTTCATCTTTTCCTCCAGAGCAGTGTCAACATTAGTTCTCACTTCAGGAATAGACAGTTCTCTTGAGATGTTGACGTCCCTTCTTGCCTTTCTAAAGTCCATTTCTACTGGGTTGTGGTCACTATTAACGTCAGCACCAGGGTAGGTTTTTACGGATTTTACGTACTTTCTTAGCTCTTGTGTCATAGGAGATGGTTATTATACGGTAGGCCTACTATTAATTTCGCCTCAACATAGGTTTTCACCTATTGATTGCAGATGGCATTTTGCGCTTTTTTGTGTTGCCAGTTTATCTCTAAAATTACTGGGTATTTGCTGTATACATTTTTTTGTTTTTGTTTTGTTGTCGTCAGTCTTTAGACTGGTTTGATGCAATCCTCCATCCCTTCCTATCCTGTGCTAACCTCTTCGTCTCTACATACCCCTTACAACCCACGTCCTCAATTATCTGCTTCATATATTCTAATCTCTGTCTACCTCTACAGTTCTTACCTTCGACTGTTCCCTCCACTAACAAATTAACCAATCCAAATATGACCTACCATCCTGTCTCTTCTTTCCGTAAGCTTCTTCCATAAACTTCTTTTCTCACCCATCATTTCCAAAACTCTTTCATTTCTTACTTTGTCTGTCCACCTAATTTTCAGCATTCTTCTGTAGCACCACATTTCAAATGCTTCAAGTTTCTTTCTTTCCGGTATTCCTAAAGTCCATGTTTCGCTACCGTAAAGTGCTATGCTCCACACATAGAGTTTTAAGAAGTTCTTTCTAATTCCTAGATCAATATTTGAAACTAAAAGGTTTCTCTTTTTCATGAAGGCTCTTTTTGCTAGTGCTATTCTGCTTTTAACATCTTTCCTGCTTCGGCCATCGGTTGTAATTTTGCTTCCCAAGTAACAGAACTCACTCACTTCTCCTATTGCATCAGATCCTATTTTTATATTTAATCTGCTAGTATTGGTATCATTTCTGCTACATTTCATCACTTTTGTTTTACTTTGATTTATATTCAGTCCAAAGTCTTCCTTCAGTATTTTGTTCATGCCATTCAATAACTTCTCAATATCCTCAGCCCTCTCTGCTAATAAGACAATGTCGTCAGCAAATCGTAGCATACTGATTTTTTCTCCCTGAAAACTTATGCCACATGGAAATTTTTCTTTGACTTTCTTCATCGCTTCTTCTACATACAAGTTGAATATTAACGGGGATAGACTACAACCTTGTCTCACACCCTTTTTAACTGATGCATGTCTCTCGTAATTCTCTACTTTTATTACAGCCACTTGATTCTTATATAGTTTATAGAGTATTCTTCTATCTCGATACTTTAGGCCTGACTTCTTTAAAATTTTGAACATCTTGTCCCACCTAACATTATCAAAAGCTTTTTCTAAATCAACAAATGCCATAAAAGTATCTTTGTTTTTCTTGATCCACCCTTCAAGTATTAATCTTAAAGACAGAATTGCTTCCCTTGTACCGCGATTTTTCCTAAACCCAAACTGATCTTCACCTACTATCTCTTCTACTACCCTTTCCATCCTTCTGTATATTATTCTGGTCAGTAATTTTGAAGCATGTGATGTTAGACTAATGGTGCGATAATTCTCTTGTGAACCAGTTTTTTTTGCTTTATGGCTTCACACTTTGTCGAGGTCTTTAGAGGCTGAACGGGGAGGACTTGTTGGAGGAACTGTACCGGCATTCGCCTGCAGTGGTTTGGGGAAACAATGTAATATATATATGTATATCTGGGTAGCTAGAGACAGGGTTTGAAGCCGCGTCCTCCCAAATGCGAGACCAGAGTGTTACCGTTCGCTCACCACAGACGGTTTCTGAGTCAATTTCTAACGCTAGCCATTTGATCAATTATTGGGAAAATATCCATATCAAGTGCCTCTAAGGGATTTTTTTCGTCTTGAGATATAACTAAAAGAACATTGTCTTAATCTCATTATCAGTGTTTTATTAACTGATAAAATAGAAGAAACAAAAAGAGAAGAGTTGTATTGTTTTTCTTTTGGTGTGTTTGCAGAGATTGATTTCCATAGCTCACTGTGTCGTTCTTGAGTTTGAAAACATACTCACTTGTGATGTAGTGCTGTTTCGCATTAAAATCACAGTTTAAACTTCAATTAACACTTCAGCCAGCATTGAAATTAAACTGTGCTAACAAAACCAGTAGAAAACTACATAGCTTTACTCAAACATGTTGTTTATATCGTGATACTGTTTTGTATATTGTATTAAGTTTATTTTTATTTTGAATTTTATTTTCCTATCTTAATTTATATAAACATTTAATATTTATTTATAAACGTTTCTCGGGAAACAAACCGAGTAATATTGTTATTAATGCACAATGTTTCGGCGACTTTAATCTCCGTCGCCATCTTCAGGTGCAGTTGCAAGTCTTGAAGTCTGCCTATCTATATACAAGGCAGACTTCAAGACTTGCAACTGCACCTGAAGATGGCGACGGAGAATAAAGTCGCCGAAACATTGTGCATTAATAACAATATTACTCGGTTTGTTTCCCGAGAAACGTTTATAAACAAACAATGCCGAGAAAAATTACATTCATTTATTTAATATTTAATTTGTCTTCATGCTAGAAGAAATAATTTTTTTTTTACTGTAGTTCTTAATTTAGATTAGTGTAATTAAATATAATTTTTTAACTTTGTTTCAGATAATGATTAAACAGAGCCCACAGTCGATTGTTTCAGTTGCATCAGGCTTGGACAGGTAAGACTGCTTCTGTTGCAAATACAGGTGAACAGAATTTCTTATTCTGTTCGTTCTCGATTCGAGCTCAACACGGAGAGCGTCTGTTCTTTTTGGATATTCACTTTGATTCCCAATATCCATCGAGTCCAGCAAATAATTATTCCTTTCTCTCCTGCAAGATGACTTTGGTAACTTTTATGTTTTCCAATTTAACACTTCCTTTTAACAACTACTTTTATTAATGTTGTTGAAAGGAAGTGTTTAATTGGAAAACATTTATGCCAACAACAGAGTTACGACTGTTAACTTTTCGTGGATAGAAGGAGGAGTTAACCGTATTACTAAATTCAGAGCAACCTGCAACTTCAGTGTCAGAAATACCAGCGGAGTCCAAATCATTTTGTTCCTCATTGAGCAACATGCTTATGTCTTGTAGCTGGTTAGAAGATCTCCTTGGTAAGCTTGTTGCTTTCCTTTGTCAGAAGGTACCCACAAAATGTTAGCCACCAATGTCACATTCTGGTGTAAGCCGTTTCCAACATCTGGTACGATTCAGATTTTGCTTTGTCAGTAGGTTCTCGTTCCACGAATATTCCTCAGGATACGTGTTTATTATTTTTTTAATTCATTAAACAAAAGCCCATCAGGGCTCGTGGTGTTAGGGTGAGGCACCTGAAGTATCCGACCGACCTTCGTATTTCCCCGCCGGTGGCGTACTTCGAAGTAGTCCCTTGCTGATTGGAGGATGCGCTCCCAACGGCCTCTCCAATTATAAAAACAGTCCAGGAACTCTACGCCTGTAGAGCATTTGCCGTGTTAGTTTTGAATGTTCTATTTCCTTGTCGAATCGGTGTCCTTCGAGGGGAACAGCCAAAAGTCGCGGCGAGCTACGTCGGGACTGCACGTAGCTGCACGAGGTTCGACGCGTGCACTGGCGCGTTTCGTGATTGAGAAACCGGTCACCAAAGCTGATGTCGTTTTCTTCTAATTGCGTCACTCGGTATTTTCATAACTTCAAGATTATATTCTTTGTCATTGTCTGACCTTTAAGAGCGTATTCGAGATGCGCAACGCCATAATAAAAATAAAACAATCGGCAAAGACTTGACATTTGCTCCGACTTTGGTGCGCTTTTTTCGGTCGTAGCTCCAATGACAGCTTCCATTGCCGAGACTGTTCTTTTGTTTTGGGATCGTAACTGTAAACCCATGATGGATTGTCAGTTAAAATTTTTTTAAGCAGAAATTTTGTCACTATTGACAATTTCCAAATTGTCATTAGCAATTTCGAGGTGAAGGTTTTTCTATTCCATCGTTAGCAATTTCGGAATGAATTTCACACACATGGGAACGATTTGCAAATTTTCATTTAAAATGTTCCAAACACTAGTGTTCTGTGTTCTAAAATCACATTCTACTTCGCACACAGTGAACTGATGATCTTCATTGATCGCAAGTCACACGGGTTTGATATGACCCGTTGTTTTTGTCGTCGATTGCTGTCGTGGGTTACTATCGATACATGTGTGGCCATCTCTGAATTGCTTATAGCATTGTTTTATTTGTGTTTTCTCATACACTCGTCCCCAAATGCCCTCTTTATCATTTGGACAGTCCCTGCACAATTCTTTTTGAATTTAAAGCAAAATTTAATGTTAACTCTTTGTTCCAATGTTTTTGCCTTTCTACCAAAGGAAAATGTGCAAAACAAGCACACCTTGCATCTTAATTTAGGCGTCTCGGTGACAAGAGCGGCGTCCGGGGAGTCCGTGAAGCTTTACTGCCGACACTCGTCCCCTGCCTACGGCGCTAAAACTGTCCGGAGGGAAGGTCGGACGCTTGTGGGAGAGACCCCGTGCTATAAATTCACATTGACCATTCTCCAGTTCTGATTCACACACCTTCACTTCTCCACGCAATTCAGTCACATCGGTTTGGTGATTTTCCTCTTAGACTCCATCCCAAACCTTTTCATCCGTCTTTCCTCCGAGCTACGTGGCCGTCCCGTCCCACTGCCTCTTCAGTGCCGCTGTCTTCCAAGATGTCTGTGACCTCTGTTGTCACTTGCTTGTTTTTTTTTTTCCACAGCTCTGTGGTTACTCTAAGTACTCATCAAGTACCTTACACATCTGCAGTACTCACTTTATCTGTGCTGTCCGTCCGTGTATTTTAAATCAAAATAAATAACAAGCGATAGGGAAAATGACTCACTGCAACAAGTGAAAAACAAATGACACGAACAAAAACGTATACAATATTTCAGTTTAACGCCTTATCCGTTGAGCCGTACGATTCCCTAGACTTTCTTCTTCTGTCGTTCTGCCCAACTCGGGAGCACGAGTGAACTGGTCCACCAGACGTGTTTCTCCTCTGTTCCCAAAACCTCTTCATCCTTTCGCTGTGCTTTCTCCTACGTTCCTCCGTCCAGGTGTTCCTTCTTCTAATCTACTGGATGTTGGAAAACTGGTGGTTATTGACCGTGCTATAAGTTCTGTCCGGTATGATATCATCTCTTATCCCAATTTCCTGGAGATCCTTTTCGATTTCGGTTAGCCAGTTGTTTTTGATTTTGATTGACATGGCCAGGTTTAGAATTCTTTTCGTTAGTTCGTTGTTACTCATTCTGATAATATGACGGTAGAATGTTTTTCGTTTTTTTTCTGAATGTGTCTGAAATTTTTTCCAAATGCTGATATAGTCCGCGTGATTTCCTTTTCGTCCAAATTCCTCCTATACAAACTGGGCCAAAGATTTTCCTTAAAATTTTCCTTTCTTACTTTTCAATGTCTTTAATCAATGATCTGCCGCCAATAATCAAAGTTTCCGATTGTCTTAACTTGGCATTTCTGGATATTGACTTTTTGTTGTATCTGTTCCAGGTGATTCTATAGGCTCTTTGTAATTTAGTTATTCTCTCCTTATTTGCTTAATGATTTAATCGTGCAGGTTGAATAATTCCTCTTAGATATCTGAATTTAGCTACTTGAGTGATATTGCCAAACCGCATTTTTAAGGGTTGTCCACCTTGATACCGTGAAGATCCTTCCAAATATGGGTTTTAGCATATGAGATTTGGAGACCACATTTAGCTGAAATTTCATGCAGTTTTTCAAGTGTGTAGACTGCCTCTTGCCTGTTGTTGGAGAGAATTGCCAGATCATCTGCAAAGGCCAAACACTGCAAATGAAGTTTATTTCTGAGTAGCCAACAATGGTTATTCCTTTTACTTCTTTCTCCCAGGTTTTTTTTACTTTGTCCAGAACAAGATTGAACAAAAGGGGTGACAGTCCATCTCCTTGTTCAACTCCTGTCCCGATTTTAAAAGGTTCAGACACCTCACCTAAGAACCTTACTTTTGAAATGGTATCCGTTAATGTCTGTTTGATTAACTCTCTTGTTTTCCTGTCTACTATGTACTATTCTAGTATCTTTAAAAGTGTTTGTATGTCAATAGAGTCATAAGCTTTTTTGAAGTCTACAAACATGATTACTGTTTGTCTGTTTTTATTGATTTGTAAGATGGTTTTGAGATTTAAAATTTGTTCTGCACGTGACCTGCCTTTTCTAAATCCTGCCTGATACTCGCCAATAAGAGGATCTGTTTGTGTTTCAAGTCTCATGAGAAGTGCCTTGGATAGAATTTTGTAAGTGATTGGTAACAAGGAAATTCCTCTGTAGTTATTAATGTCAGTTTTATCCCCTTTTTTGTGAAGTGGGCGAATTAGTGCACATTTCATCTTCAGGGATTATTTCCTTGACCCAGATATATTCAATAATCATAAGAATTTTTTGAGCAAGACTCGTACCAGATATTTTCCACATTTCAGCAATTATGCCATCTTCCCCTGGGGCTTTGTTATTTTTAAGTCCACGAATTATTTGTTGGATTTCTTCTAAAGTGGGAGGTTCTGAATCTGGATTCGGAGTGGGTTTTTCAAAGGTAAGGTGTCCTTTAGGGGGTTCACAATTTAGAAGCTCTTTGAAGTAATTTGATAGGAGCTTACAATTTTCCATATTATTTGTTTCTAGAGTCCATCTGGACGTTTGAAACAGAAGCTTGGTGCCTGGTAATTTGACAATTCTTCCTTGAATGTTCTGTAGAAGTTCCTTGTGTTGTTTTTCTTAAACTCTTGATCAATTTCTACTAGTTTGTTTCTATTACAAATATGTTTCTCTAATCTAATTATTTTTGCAGTTTGTTTCTACGTTTTAATGAATTCCTGCCAATTTTGTGTGGTTTTATGAGAATTCCAATTTCACCATGCTTTTAAGTTCTATAGCCTTATCACAGGTTACATTCCACCACCTATGTTTGAGTTTTCTGGGAGGTGATCCAATTCTTAGAGGAATGTGTCCTTAGGTTCTTGCCAATTAGTAGGATGTTGGATGGATATATTGGCAAAAAAAGTTTCAGTTTCTTGTTCCAAAAATCTAATTTGATTCGAGCATTTTGTCATATTCTGAGTTTGACTTTATTTGGTGGAAACTTTATTTAGAGACAAGTGGTGGTCGTAGTCAATTACTCCTTTTTTTTGACCGTAACATTCATAAATTTCCTTCTGATTTTTCTTGGAGATGGCAATATGGTCTAGTTAAAATTCTCCTAAATGATAATTTGGGGATCTCCATGTTTTTTTCTTGTATGGAAGTGCCACAAAATGAGTTAACATTATTTTTAAATCAAAATTGTCACAGAAGGCAATTAATCACCCTCCATTTTTATTGGTTCTTTTACGTGCAGGATAGAGTCCTACAGGGTAGATTCCCTATACTTTGTTATTTCCCTTTTCCCTAGTATCATATAATATAATTATTGCTTGTTGAAGGCTTGAAATGTAAATATCTTAGCATTTCATTTGATAATCAAGCTTAACTGGGCAGGACACATTGGACAGGTGGTAGGAAAAGGATTCAAAATTCTGCACTTGTTGGAGAGAGTGATGAGGGGATGCACGAGAGAAGTAAAGGAATTGGGTTACAAAACTTTGGTGAGACCATTGCTTGAATATGGTGGTGTAGTATGGGACCCACATTATGAGTATCAAATACAGGAGTTTGAGAGGGTGCAAAAAAAGTGCTGCTAGATTTGTTTCTGGAAATGCAATTAGTAACAGATATGATAAAAAGAAGTGGAATGGGATTCTTTGCAAGACAGGAGGAGGATGAAGAGGGTCATGGGAGTGTGCAAGGTGAATTTAGGTGATGGGGCATGGAAAGATATTAGTGTCAGAATGAAAAGTAATATATTGAATGGGAAAGATGACCATCACCACAAGCTGGCACTCGATTTCAGGCACAAGGGTGTGGGAAGATTCTCTTCTTTAGGTAATTTGGTCAGGGATTGGAATAAGATACCAAGCGAAATGACAAATAATAATAATAATAATAAAAATAAAAAAGATTGAAAGAATTTAAGGTTGAAATTTGTAGAGGGCAAATGTAGGTGGGTGCAGGAAAGGGTGAATAGGGAAGTTGCCACCTGAGTGTGTGCTCCATTGCTATTAAATTATATTAAATAATCTAAAATAAACTAACATCTGAGACAAAAAACTTGAAAAAATGGAAGGTGGTGTGAGAAAAACTCGTACATGTCATAACAAAATGTGCTATTGTGGTATTTTCTGATGTCACTACCAGTTGCCTGTTAAATATTCACTATGTGGTTAAAATGTGCAAATAGTTAACTCCATAAAGGACTTGGGAGTGATAGTTGATGATAGACTTTCTTTGTCTGATCAGACTCACTACATAACGTTGCGAACATTTCATATCGTGGGATTCATTAGTGAAATGTTAATACACTGTCCCAACTTCTCTCCACTTTTGTCTAACTGATACTGGAATATGGTACTATGTCTGGTCAGCACTTATGACTTGACAAATTAGTTGTGCCGAAAAGATTCAGCGTAAGTTCTGTAACTTCCTTTTACACGACCTGCATGATGAAAACATTACAGATTTGTGCAATGTAGATTGGCGTATACTAAATAAATAAATAAAAATATTAAATTCTTGGTTCTCTCACTTTTTACACATGGAAATGGAATTGTATATTATCAACATCTATGCTATATAATAAATTATACCTATAAATGGAATTTATGAATAGATTAGACACAAACTGACTGAGAGACAAACAAAGCTTGAGTGGCTGATATAATATTATAGAGACTGTCTGTCATTGTTCAGTTAGCTTTCAAAATTTAATTACAAATTATGTTACTTATCACGAAAATCGTATTCTATGTCACTCCTATTGATATATAGTATATCCTTATAAAATTTCATGAAGATTGTGTAACGTTACTGTTGATAGATCGATTGTTTGCCGCAGAGCAGACTATCTGAGTGGAGTAAGTAAAAGACAAGATGGTGCGAGATTATATTGAGGTGTAAGCGCGCGGACTAATAACTGGATGTTCGATGAACTAATGAACTGTAAGTCAGCTACAGAAACTTTATTAAGAGTGACTACAGACTTAATGGCAGTGATAAGTTCAGTGTAAAGTGGTAATACGGAGGAACTGTGGAAAGTGAAATGTGTGGTAGCTGTGGCGATCATTAATGTCTTGTGCATTGCTCAAATGAGCCTGACAATCTCTAGATTCACGAAGTACGATGAGTATCATACGTTGGTGGTTTCCAAGGTGATTTGTAGTAGTTTGTGAACTGTTTACGGAATAAATGAGTGTCAACTACATTCCGGAGTGATATTTCATTTGCATGCTCGTAGCTCTGTTGAATAACTTTATTTCCGGTTATTGCCCGTCGTGACTGTGGTCAATATCAAACCTGCAGTATATCTAAAGCTACTCAAAAAAACTGAATATAACTGTTTGTTTATTGAATCAATCTGAACAGACTTATTAATATATTTATCGATAGATATGCTTACAGCCATAAAGGCGTTACAATTGGTTTAGCGAATTTATTTTTGAAAACGTAACAAACATATATAGAGAGAGAGTTATCTCTGGATTTATAATTTTATGTGAGTAATGGATTTCATATATTTATTTATATTATTGACACTAGTTTTACTGTCTTTATATGTTTATTCTATATTAGATCACTAAAGTTATATAATTTTTTTAACCAGGTCAGCCAGTAAAGACAAACAGAACACATTGCAGACTGAAGACAGTGTGGGACATTGCGACAGCAGGCTGACAGCTGTGGAGAAGCCTGCACCAGCAGGAAGCATCGTTACCAGTGAGACCATGCGAAACCAGTTCACGTGTGCTCTGTGTCTGCAGCTGTTCCTCTCCAGACACTTGCTGCTGAGACACGTATTCGGCCACTCTCTACTCCTAGACGTGCCTTCGTTCGTATGTGAGAAGTGTGGTCGAGTGTTCCTGAACCAGACTGTACTGCAGATACACATGACTCACCACTGTGAGAAGAGAGCGAGGAAGAAGATATCTGCAGTTCCGAAGACGTGTGCCTCCTGCAACGAACCGTTTCTAACTCGGTCTTCGTTAACGGAACACGTGTTTGTCCACCGTTCTGCCGTTCGCCGTCCACAGTACGTCTGTCCGTATTGTACGGGTATATTTCGTACTCCTTTCGACTTGAAGTACCACGATTGTGGCAGAACAATTTCACGTCTGCATTTAAAAATCAGGTGAGTCGAATAATTGTCTTGTAGTTTAATCGCTTTACCAGTGACTCCAAATTAAAATTTTTCTAGCAGAGGCATGAATATTGTTGTGAAATGAACACACCTCATAATGCAACAGTTGGCTCATAGATGTCTCAGTGAGCTGGGTATTATAAAACATCTCAGGACGTCGATTAAGAATATCGCTGGAGGTACAATGTTAGTAAGTAAGATATTAAGTGTGGATTGTCAGATACACCAATTAAGGATGGCGTCCGGAGTGTTCTGTTGAAACTCGTGATTTCGAGACCGTGTTGTTTTCTGTGGTGATTTAGACTGTGCCGAGTGAACGAACGTGGTGGTTTTTAGTTATTTATGAGTATAGAGTAGCAACTCACTGGAAATCCTCTCGCTTTCTATGGACATGGTCCTGGTGAACTTCCACCGTGTTGTACACCATTGTAATGAACTTCGTTTTTAGATGTTAGTGTGACCTTTATTGTTTTGAGCTTGCAAGCAAGCGTCCAGGTATCACTCGCCAGGCCGGTGGCGGTAAAATTCTATTCTGAAACCAGTATACGTACACGGTAAAAGTCCGAGACTTACTACGTTGTAAGCACTTTAGGATTGGTTGAATTCTTCTTTTCTTAGTTACAGGGCATAGGGGATGGTGTAAGCCTTCCAGTATTTGTAAAATTTCAAACCACGTTGCTAGAGGATACGGGGGATGGGATTCTTTGAGAAGCCGATACTGCAGCTGGTAATCGAGAATGGGGCGATTTAAAATCGGTAAAGTAACTCGACGGGTAATAACAGCCTTAACTAAACAGATAAAAATATAAAACAAATGTTAAACATACCAAAGTCACTTAACTGCTTAATATTTCAACTTGCAAACAGTCGATTTTTGTTATGTGATAACATCGTCATTTTACAATAGTCTTTGAAGCAGTAAAAAGTATTAATAATAATAATAAAATAGTAGAAATAGAATTTTGCAACATTTAACTTGGAATACATAGTTTTAAACCATTTAAAGTAAGAAAAACATAAGTTTGGGTGCGAATGACACTTTCAAAAATTAGATACCACACTTTTAAAGAATACGTGCAATGCATCTGACGATGGCGGCAGAGCAAGCCCCCGTAAGCTTGTCTTTCTTTAACACTTTCCGGCGGAGAACCCGCGAATACATTTCATATTTGAATAGTTATAGCCTAAAATTATTGGATGTTTATGAATTATCCATCTATTTTTACTTTGTATTTATAATTAAAGAAATGATACTTCAGAATTATGTGACTGAACATACAAAATTGGTGTTTAAATTAATAGAATATTGTCAACTGATTGCTAAAATGTTGCATTTTTATTTTTTTCGCTAAAAGTCATAAATGATTAATTTATTTCAGATTTATTGCTGAATATAAAATACGTGTCTGTTTAACCGTTCATATTATTTATATTGCAACCATCTTTTGGCTCAGAAATTAAATTAAATTGTGATGGAACTTCTTGTTGAAATTTTCCTATCCACCTGTTTTCCAATTTATGCCCTTGCATAAAATTATCAGAGTGAAATTTATCCAACCCCCTACTTCAGTAATTTATGAATTTAAATTTTTCATTGTTTCAGTGTTTGTTATAAATTGCTTGTCACATCCGCTTCTAATTTATTCCCTTGCAACACAAAAGAAGTTTTTCCCCTTCCTTACACTGGTGGCAGCTTGTGGTTATAGTCGTCTCTTATCTTGACTCTCAGATGTGTTGTTTGATCTTTACCAACTTTGATACCTGCAAAGAATAATTACTCTAGTAAGAGAGCTTATGATGTTTCCAGGAGGACGTATGTTTCATCTGACCAACTTAAAAATCATCAGATTGATCATTGGAAGGAAAGGAACTTCAACAATAATATTAATTTGAAGACATTAATCGAGTCATTTGATGTCGAAACAGACCAGACGCCCTGTGCCAGTGGAGTTAAGTCTGCTTGTGGTATCTGTGGTGTGACCTTCACGAGACCCGACAGCGTCAGAGCCCACTACAGAGTCCACACCGGCGAGCGGCCGTTCGCCTGCGATGTCTGCGGAAACACGTTCACTCAGAGCGGATCTATGTGGAAGCACAGGAGAAGTCATTTCGAGGAGAAACCTTTCATTTGCAACGTCTGTGGGAAAGCGTTCTCGCAGCCGAGTAGTCGCGACGTCCACCAGAGAATACACTCCGGCGAGCGGCCGTTCGGTTGCGACACTTGTGGAAGGAGGTTTACGGTGTTGTGTTCCTTGCAGACGCACCAGAGGACTCACTCGGGCGAACGTCCGTACACCTGCATTATCTGCGGGAAGATGTTCGCCCAGTCCAGCACTCTCAGAACTCACGAGAGAACTCACTTTGCGGAAAGGACTCACCCCTGCGACGTGTGCGGTAAAACGTTCAGTCGAGTGGACTACCTCAGAACTCACCGGCGAATTCACACAGACGAACGGCCGTACAGTTGTCACGCGTGTGGGAAGGCTTTCGTATACTCCGAAGCCCTCAAGATGCATCAGCGTACACACTCTGGCGAACGACCGTACGGCTGTAATATCTGTGGAAAGAGGTTCACTCAGTTGGGTAACCTCAAGAACCACGAGAGGGGCCGACACACTGGGGAACGGCCGTACGGCTGTCGTGAGTGTGGAAACACTTTCTCTGACCCCAGTAGTCTTAAGAAGCACGAGGTCATACATTCGGGGTACCGACCGTTTAAATGTGACGTGTGTGAGAAGTCTTTCAGTCGACCGTATTGCCTCAAAACCCATCTCAGGGTTCATACTGGCGAACGTCCTTTTGTTTGTAAAATTTGTGGGAGGGCGTATACGCTGTTAAGTTCCCTGAACATGCACCAAGCGTCTCATTTGAATTGTTACATCTGAAAAGTTCAGTTTTCTATCAGGTTGATATCTCACAATGTGTGTGGAAAGTTTTTAATTTTTTTCTTAGGCTGCATATTGTTTTTCTGACTATCAATAATTTGTAATGAATTTATTTTGCTAAAGATTTTGCACTTAATGTTTGTTAATAGGCACTAGCAATGCTTCTGACATAAGAATCTACAGTATATGTGATATTAAGATCTTAACCTTATATGTTTTGTTGGTGTAAGCTGTAAAATATTCTGCAGCACATTTGGTTTTTTCTTGTGAAAAGTATGTAAAGCTTGCACAAGAACAAAGTTTTTCTCAGCATTGAGTATTAATATAATGAATTTGTGTTTTTTAAACAATTAGTTACAAAGATTGACTGGAAATTAAATAAATAGTGTATGATGTCTGTAATAATTTTTCATTATTACTTTAAAAATATGCATGGAAACGTGATGATGTTTACACTGCTTTGGTAGTTCAATTGTTGGGATATGGTTTTATAATGATTAATAACTTGAAACAATCAGTTTCTAGTTAATGTTTACTTGTTGAAAAATATTGCTCTGATGCATATAGAACAAAAGGTGCATAAATTGATGTATAAATAATAAATATTACTTGCCACTGATTGAAATAAGTGCAGTATACAACCACCAATTTAATGCTAAGGTTGCCGAGAGAGTAATATAGTCAATGCCTGCCATTGAAAACAACCGTCCTAAAGTTGTTGTTTTTTTTGTTTTATTTATTTTCAGTTGTGAGTGGTTACAGCTTTATCACTGAAAATAAATAAATAAATGTGTGAAGTTTTAATGGAATGTTAATATACAAACAAACTATTCTATTATATTGTTTTTAAATTTGAACTTAGGATTTTCTGTGAGTTAGTGTATTGTATAATGTTGATAAAGATTGTTTAGTGTTAATTCAAATCATGATTTGGTATTTGCTTCATATATTTAAATTATAGATTTCAGAATTATTACAATAATCAGATATTCTCCTAAATAATGGAGGCGTTTGTAATGAATTACTTCAATGAATCTATTTTGCTAACATAATTTAATGAAAGGTGCTAGAGTTCATTTTATATTTAGAGTTGTCATTAAAACAATTTATTCCTCACTGCTGATTGTAGTCAAAATAACCTAATTAATAAAGTACTTTATATTTTTGTACAATTTTACAGTAATATGTCAATATGGTTGTTAAAGTTAATACTCTTCCTTAAGGAAATATAGAAATCTTTACAAAATGTTGTTGAATAATTGAATAAAGAATTTATTTTGATATAAATCGTTTTGATCGCATGTGGAGGTTTAAAACACAATTACAATATCATGTGTTGATTATAGGTTAAGATAGTTATCATTCCAAAAAAGCAACATAATTTCCGGTATTAATTAGAAACACAGGTTTTGGTATTATTTATTGAATTTTCAGTATTAAGTTTCAAAGTCTTGTGACATCATCATCATCTAGGACAGCTTCCTGCCACTGGCCGGGTCTGCTGGGAACAAAAGCCTCGCCAGCGCCTCCTGTCCAACCACCATCTCTCTTCTTCCACTGTCCCCAATTTCCTCCCGTCTCCTCCACACATTTCTTAACACCTTTAATCCGTCTGTCCCTCGTTCTTCCTCTAGGCCTCTTCCCAGCATCTTCCTTGGTAGCCTCTCCTCTCTCATTCTCTTTACATGCCTGTACCACCGTAACCTAGATTTTTCAATTCTCTGTTGTAGCGGTTCTTCCGTTATCGTCTCTCTGATTCTCTCATTCCTTATTCTGTCCCTTCTTGTTACTCCTACTCTGCTCGTCTGAAATTTCGTTTCCACAGATTGTACTCTCCCTTTGTCTCTCTCCTTCATCACCCACGTTTCCGACACATATGTTAAAACTGGCACGGAGTATGTTTTATAGATTGCCTCTTTGCTCTTTTGAGGGACATCCCTACTCCATACCAGACTTCTAATATTCTTAAAAAACCCATCCTGTTTCCTCCATTTTCTCAATCGAGCTTCCCAAATATTTAAAACATTCTACTCTATTCAGTTGCTTGTCAAATGCAGTATTCTAAAAAAAAAAAAAAAAAAAAAAAAAAAAAAAAAAAAAAAAAAAACATGCACACATTTACGATTGTGAGTAGTCTTATTATTATTATCTGCAATTGGCCCTGTCGGATCACCCAAAGCCTTAACGATTCAGTTTCCAAATAGCTTTCATTTTTTCTCCCTGAATTCTCTTCCTTTCTTCGGTAATCTTATGTTAATTAGCTCTTTTCTTTAATTGATTTTTTTAAAAAAACCAAAGCATACATTATTTTCTAAGTTGTTAAGTTGTTTTTAATTTCCACATTCCCAGATGGAAAGGGATTCTGGATTTCTCTCTCCCATTGTATTTCTTTTGGCAGAACATTTAATAAAGAGCTGCTGCAAGTGCTATCCTGTACAACTTGCGCTGACTAGTAATGTTTATGGATGTTACATTTGTTTCCGTTGTAAACCTCAGACTACCTTTCTATCCTCTTCGTGTTCCTTAAGACACTGACATCGGCAAGCTGTAAAATCTCTAAGGAAAGTAAAATTCTCTTATTTTCTTGTAATAAATTTGATTTTGGGTGTCTTTTCCACATGAAGTATTGAGTTCAAGCAACGGTGGAGAAATAAACCAATCAATTATTGAACACACAGGCAAAAGGAGGAAACATAAGTGAGATACAAACAGACGTATGTTGAGCGATATCTGAAAGATTGACAAAACACGTCGTGTGATGCCACAAATGGCAGCTACATTAGTGGCTGTGTATTAATGAGACTTATTATATTATTTATGATAAACTTTTTTATGCTTAATACTGATACTAAAAATTGATAGTGTGTTATTGTTCTATCTGTAATTTGTTCTGTATCCACATTTAAAATTAGATTTTTTTTTTACGTCATCGATTAAGGAAATGATATATTACACACAGCACGTAAAATCCTGACATTATGACTTTGGGCGTAATCCTGACAAAATTTTATGCTTTGTGGAGTGGTTATACGGAAAAAAGTTGATCAAACCACTGCGACAAAGATTAACATGTCAGAAAGCAGAGGTTACAAAGACACTATGTTACACAAGTTTATAGAGCCAGAAAAAAAAGGGCATACACATTACTATGATCAATAAGGTATATACAGGTGAAACAGCTGACAAAAACTTGATACAGTGAACAAACAGCTTTCAGAGGCAACATTACAACCTACTCAGCCCATCAGTCATCCCAGACCCGCAAAAACCAACCACAATCCAGTCTTGGTCACACAGTACTACCCAGGCCTCGAATCCATCAACAGGATCCTCCAGCAGGGCTATGATTTCCTACAAACCTGCCCTGAAATGAGATCCATTTATCCTAAAATCCTCCCTGCCCCTCCTAGAACTTGTTTCAGCAGACCTCCTAACCTCAGCGAACTTAGTCTTCATCGTCCCAGCAGTCGGCCCCGAGGCTCTTTCCCATGCGGTAGACCCCGATGCAAGATGTGCGTCATATACTGTGCCTCCACCACTTTCACCAACCCTGTCACAGGGGAAAACTTCCCTATCATAGGACACGCCACCTGTGAAACCACGCATGTAATTTACCAGTTAACATGCAACCACAACCTGCCTTCATGTATACATTTGACCACAAATCCACTTTCTACAAGAATAAATCGCCACCGACGAATGGTGTTCACACCGAACCCAAAGCACCCAGTTGCTGCCCTGCCACAACCCACGACTTGAATAATTTCAACTCTTGTTACACAGTCTGTGCTATCAGAGTCCTCCCTAATAGCAGCAGCTCCTCTGAACTGAGAAGGTGGGAACTTGCCTACCAGTACAAACTAGGCACAAGGCAACCTCCAGGTCTCAACTTAAGATAATACCCGGTCATTATTATTATTATTACTTGTGTTTACCCTTTTTTAACCCTCTCTTTGCCTCCATCCCCACTACCTATATCGAACCACCACTAACTTAAGGTGATGTCTACTTCATAGAGTCTTTGTTCTCAAAAATTATTATTATTCCATTATTATTTTTTAATATATTAAAAAACATTAAGATAGGATAAAAAACCACCGCCTACCACAGAAGAGGATTCCTGCGGCGTTGATACACGATCACACATAGAACATAATTTTCGAGCCCACGGCTCTTCATCAGTGGGAGTGAGATGGCTGCCAATGCCGGTGGCTTATGGTCGGGGGGAAATCGACACGGCGCGAAGTGAGGGTGGGGGTAGAAAAGCATAGGCTGGAAAATGATGATGAATAGAAAATAGAAACTAAAGTGGGAGTGCAGTATACCACAGTTAATGGTCCTAAATTCATATTAAGTAATGGACACATGTGCAAACAACTGAATAACAAAACATTCGGAAATTTGAAATTAAAAATAAACAAAAGTTACAATCTATAAAGCTAGGCTCTGGTGAGCGGTGGTTCTATGGGAGAAGGTGGAAGTGAGGGGGATGGGTGGGAGGAAAATAGGTGCTATCTTAAATTTAGACCTGGAGATTGTCTGGTCCCCAGTTGGTACTGATAGGCCAGTTCCCACCTTCTAAGTTCTGAAATACTGCTTGTATCTGAGAGGACTCTGATGGCGCGGACCAAGAAACAGGTGTTAAAATTGTTGGTGCCATGTATAGTGGCATGATGAGAGACAGGGTGGTCAGGGTTCTTGGTGTGTACTGATTGTCTGTGTCCATTCATTCTGATGGCCAGTGGATTTGTTGTGACTCCAATGTTACTCCAATGGTTACATGTGAGTTGGTATACAAGGTGGGAGGATATACAAGTGGCGGTTCCTGTGATGGAAAAGCTTTCCCCAGTTATGGGGTTGGTGAAGGTGGTGGAAGGTGGGTGCATACTGCATAATTTGCAACGGGATCTTGCAGGCTGGGGGACCCCGTGCTTATGGACCGAGAGTTGTTGAGGTTTGGAGGTCTGCTGAAGCAGGTTCTGGGAGGGCGAGGGAGGATTTTAGGAAGGAGGTTTCTCATCTCAGGGCAGGCTCGAAGGAAGTCGTAACCTTGTCTCGAGACTCGGTTGACGGATTCCAAGCCTGGGAAGTAACGGGTGATCAAAACAGGGCTATGGTGGGTTTTAGAGGGTTGTGGATTGTTGATAGGTTGAGTGGGCTGTGATGTGGCACATGAAACCTGTTTGTGAACTAAATCTGGTGGGTAATTGCGGGAAATCGGGTCTTCGGAGATATTGTTGGCATATTGTTGAAGGGCGTGTTGATTGGAACAAATGTGACTACCCCGAATGCCTAGGCTGTAGGGGAGGGAGAGAGTGATGTTATGGGGGTGGCAGCTATCATGATGGAGGTACTGTTGTAGGTTGGTGGGTTTGATGTGGACAGCTGTGTGTATGTAGCCATTCGTGAGGGAAAGGTCGACATCCAGGAAAGTGGCCTGTGTATGGGAGTGAGTGCATGTGAATTTCAGGGAGCTGACGATATTAAGTTTATTGAGGAAACTGACTAGGTTGTCTTCCCTGTGGGTCCAGATTATGAAAATATCATCAATGAATCTGACCCACAAGAGGGGATGTCAGATGGGCTTCAGCTACGAATGATTGTTCTAGGCGGCCTCGGTAGAGGTTAGCGTACGAGGGAGCCGTACGAGTGCCCGTGGCAGTGATGCTCACTTCGTGATAGATTTTCCCATCAAATGAAAAGATTATTGTTTAGTATTAGCTCAGCCAGGGTGATCAGGAAAGATCTGGTGGGAAGGCTATTGGGTGGACACTAGTCTAGAAAGTGTTCCATGGCAGTGGAGAATATTTGTATAAGGAGGTCACATCAACCGTCACCAGGAAGGAGTCGGGGGAAGAGGTGTGGGTGCCGTAGCCAGACGAGAGAGGAAGTGTCTGATGTCTTTGATGTGGGAGGGAAGCTGGCTGCCTATATATATATATATATATATATATAAAATAATAACAATGAGCAGGAAAATCGTTTTAGGTGATAAAACTAAGGAAGGATAGGGAAATACGGCCCAACACTTACCAGAGATGAAGGCGGCTGGGAACGATGAGCATAAAAGAGAAGAACACGGGAAACGCAATATTTCGGTGGTTAGCCTTATTCTTGCCAGGAGTGTGTGCACACACTGTAAGGTATGGCCGGCAAAGATCGTAGTAGAGAAAGGCAATTACTAGATCGATAACGCTGAAGTCTATTAACTTTGGAGGTGGGGAAACATCAACATAATTACTGGGTGAGGATTTAAATATTATACATTTTGTTTTTACAGACTCTGAAAGCTTATTTTATTCTGCATTCAGGGAAATAAGAATATACTTTGTTTTTGATGCCAGTATGATTATTCTCACCACTCGTATAGACCAAATTAGGATCTTCTTTATATCCTTTAGCACAAGCATTGCAGAATATTGGTTCCAAAGTTAGCTCGGTTGTGCGGGCGGAACCGTGTAAATTTATCGAAAACTGAGTTTCAGCCATCATTTCGTGGCTTTCTTCAGAGGTTGTGTTTCCACCGAGATAACGTCGAAATGACTACAACTCTGCACACACAAGTTTGCTGCCGTTTAGACATTTAATAGTAAATTAAATAGTTTTGAGTTTGCTTACTCTGACCCAGCATGTTGTGCGGTATTGTGTTTAGTTTCTATTAGTAACTAACAGAGAACCACACTATTTGAAACTTGGGTATCAAATACTTCCCAATTTCTGGAAGATATAAAAAAAACAGTTAGAAACTTTGACAGACTTCACAACCTGCTGTGTGCGAGAGTGGTTATAATCGTGAGGGTAATATTACGGAGTGTTAACATCTTTCAAACTCTCATTTTTTTAATGAACAAAATTCTACCTCGTCAAAGGCCATTAGGACGAGAAACCTGAGGTGTCATACTATGTCCACGTCTTATTGTGATCTCGCGGAAACGAGTGACACGTGGTGCTTGAAGTGAGATTACTTAGATTTTCACTTTCTGCTCCAGCTTCGTAAGACGTGCACCAGATTCTAGGTCACTTCACAATCTTTAAAGTTGTGAAAACTTCATTGTAATTTGTTCATTAGCATCTGTCTGATGCAGGGACACGCACACTTTCAGTTTTATGCATATCAATACTAAAAATGTACTAAATAGTTTGCTGCCTTCGTGATATTAAAACCCATCAGATGGCCATCGGTTCCTGAATCTGTATCGGTACGACGGTAGGTGAAGATCAGTCTTAAGACCCATTCAAATTTCAGCCGAGACTGTTTTGAACCGGAAATCTGATCACATCTGTGTTCGCTCCATCCTCGTATTCGGGAGGATGCCAGTTCGAATCCCTGTCCGGGTGGGCATCCAGATTTGGATTTTCCTTGGTTTCTGCAAATCACACCAGCTGAATGCTGTGATGCTTCCTTGAAAAGGCCATGGCAGAATTCCTTCCCGTTCCTTGTCCCAAGTCTCATCCCCCCTCTAATGACCTCAAAAAAAAAAAAAAAAAAAGGATAAAAGCAGAATCTCTGTTACCTGGTGGCCGGCCAACATTGCCGTACGTGTTTACAATCGTGTTCATACTTCCTGGAAATAATACAGCACAGTGACATGGTACAATGTAATTGACTTTACATTGAAATTTACGGAATATTTTCAATTGCTATTTGTGTTTTTGCTGTTTTGTATGGCGGTCAGATTTGCAGATTTCTTGTTGTATTTAAAACATTTTATCTCTTAAACCATTTGATTTATTTCTGTTGCAAGTTGTGATCACTGCTTGGCCTAAAAATTTATTAGAATTGCGATTGAGCATGGCATTTATTTTCCAGTTCTTGTTTTAATTTGCTTGTTTATTTACTTATTTTCTTCTTGTTTCTAACAAATTCTTTCTTTATCCACCCATCAATTTTTTAGACTTTATTAATTTATTTCATTTCCTTGTCTCCATCTCCCTGAGCAATTTTGGAAATTTTTCCCCTTTCTGAAGACTGAAATTAAGTGTCAGCTTGTGGTAGTGGTTGCCTTTTCCCTTGTATTTCGGACATGTTGTTTATGGTAATATCTTTAGTGATGTTATATTTACATAGAATACTTATAAGAGTAAAAATCAGAGTGCTTGCAATATTTTCAGGAGGATGTTAACTCCACCCGATGAACTCAGAAAACATCAGAGCGTACGTTTGAAGAAATTTACCAAGTTGTTTGAATTAGAAACGAATGAGCTTATGAGGTGCAGTGAAGACAAGCCTACTTGTGGTGTTTGTGGTGCGACCCGTGCTAACCCTCGGAGTCTGAAAGTCCACTACAGAGTCCACACCGGCGAACGGCCGTTCGCCTGCGATATCTGCGGAAAAACTTTCACTCAGAGCGGAAATCTGATTGTGCATAAGAGAACGCATTTGAACGAAAAGTCGTTCATTTGCGACAGCTGCGGAAAAGCGTTCACCCAGCAGCGTAGTCTCGTCATTCACCAGAGAATACATTCGAGCGAACGTTCATTTCAGTGCGACGTATGCGGAAGGAGGTGCACGACATTCGGCAACTTGAAAGCGCACCGGAGAGTTCATTCCGGCGAACGGCCGTACGTGTGCACTGTTTGCGGGAAGACCTTTGCGCAGTCCGGCACTCTCAGAGGTCACGAGGGAACGCACCTGGCAGGGGCAGGAAACTCTCTCCGCTGTGACGTGTGCGGTAAGACGTTCGGTCGCGACTCCAGCCTCGCGTCGCACCGGCGAATTCACACGGAGGAACGGCCGTACCATTGCCACGTCTGTGGGAAGTGTTTCCGGTGGTCTTCTAGCCTCCAAATGCATCTGAGAGTGCACTCTGGTGACCGGCGGTACACGTGCGATATCTGTGGAAAGTCGTTTGTTTACTCCTCCGGTCTCAAGGATCACCAGAGGTGCCGCCACACCGGCGAACGGCCGTACGGCTGTCGTGTCTGCGGAAAGACTTTCTCTGAATCTAGTAATCTGAAGCAGCACGAGGTCGTGCATTCGGGGTACCGACCGCACAAATGTGACGTATGTGGGAAGTCGTTCGGACGTCCGTACAGCCTTAAAACCCACCTGAGGGTTCATACTGGCGAACGTCCTTACGTTTGTAAAATTTGTGGTAGGGCGTTCACGCAGTCGGGTCCTCTACAGACTCATCGAGCAATTCATTCGAAAGATAGTTAAAATTTTCTAATTTTTGTAATATAGATATCCTATGATGAATGGGGAAAGATTTTAATTTTCTGACCATAAAGTATGTATGATTTTCCTGCTTATGAGTAATTTGTATTTTATTTGTTAAATTTTTTATAATTTGTTTAAGTAGAGATTTAGCATGTAATGTTTGTTACTATGCACTCATTGGTTTAGCGTGAGAAGAATCTACAGTGTGTGTAGTGTTATGATCTTGGTCTGACATTTTTTGTGGTAGTTGTCTACCAAATCTGGATTAAGCTGTGAAATATAGTATAATTGTTTGTTATGGAACGTTTTTTATCTTAAGTTTTGTGTAATGATTTTTTGTTTTTGATTGTTGTATATATGTATGAAATAAAGGAAACTAAGTAGCAGAAAAGGATTACATATTAGTAATGTACCACTGCAGTGCACCTCAAACACACTTAACAAACACAAAATCCGTTTAAATTTTCGGATATTAGCCCTTGATCTACAAGTAGAGCAATGTGGCAGGTTCATCGACTGAATCCTTTGTAAGGTTATTATTTCCTGCCCAGAAATGAGATCCATCCTCCCAGAACTCGTTCCAGCAGGCCTGTCAACCTGAGCCGACTCCTAGTCCTCGGATGCGTTCTTCCTCGTCCTGTCGGACGGCCCCGAGGCTCTTTACCACGCAGTAGACCCCACTGGGAGCTGAGACCCAGGAAATTTCTACATATCTCCTGTTTCATTATTGTATGGAATAAATTCCTTGAGGAATATGTGCCTCATTGTTTGATCAGAATAATGTTTTTTGAAAGAAAGGGGGAAGAATTTCTCAGGATAACATATTGTGAAGCCGCTGTATTATAATACCTTGTTGTGTTGTGTTGTATTTTAAAGAATCTTTTTCTGGGAAATTGTTTTTCATTTTTAAAAGCATAATACACCAAATCAAAGGTGATTTATTGTGTTTAGAATAATTAGCTACAAACAATAATATGCACTCTATATCTTCATGATTGGAAATGAAATACCAAGCGTGGTGGGTGAACGGTTAATGCTCTGGCCTCGCATTCGGGGGACAGCGGTTCGAATCCCCGTCCGGGCATCCAGATTTGGGTTTTCCCTGGTTTCCCAAAATCAATCCAGGTGAATGCCGGGATGCTACCTTCAAAGAGGCCACGGCCGAATTCCTTCCCGTTCCTCGTCCCCAATCCCATTCCGCCTCAAATGACCTTAGCCGTCAACTTATTTTTAAAATATGGATGGGAAGATTGACAGTAATCCTACAGTGTGAGCGACTAATTACTCTTAACCAATATCGCTGTTTAGTTTGTTTACTTGATAGTGCAGGTAATAATTATTACTTGCCATCAATCTGGTTGCTGTAAATGGTAGTTATGGTAATCAATTGAATTAGCGAATTGGTTCAGTTACCGCACAGAAAATATAAAAAAATGTTTGAAAAACTAATGTTTAATTAATATAAAACCAAATTGTGTTTATTTTTGTGCATATTTTGAATTTTTAATCAGGATATTTTGATGCAGCCAATTTTCATATATATTACTCGTAGAAATTTAAATCTTGATACATATTTGTTATATATACAGAAATCCTACATTTTGGAATCTTTAAAAATCAAATATTCATCATAAAGAATGAAGTACATAAACGAGTTTTTTCTTGGCGACATAATTTAATGAAATGCACTAAAATTCTCTTTGTGCCTAAACAAATGAAAAAGGAAATTGCTTTAGGAAATATAAATTAGAAGGAAAGGGAAAATGACTGGTCACTCACCAAAGCTGAAGGCAGCGACGGGAGACAAACATATATCAGGAACACACAAATCACAATACCTCGGTCTTGAACCTTCTTCATGACTCATTCTCTTTAACATGAAGGTTTAAGACCGAAATATTGTGTCTATATTTTGTGTTTGTGATATATGTTCTTCTCCCATCACTGTCTTCAACTTTGGTGAGTGATGAGTCATTTTCTCTTTGTATTTAGTACTACCATTGCTATTTTCGCTGTTCTTGTAAGGAAAAATTACAGAATTAATACATAATTAACACTAAGTACTTCATATTTTTGTACAGTTTTACAGTGTTTTGTTAAAGCAGTCATTTAAATTAATAAGGAATATTGAAACTGTCGTTACTGCATATTGTTGAGTCAGTCATTCATTATATTGTTAAATCAGTTGGAATTATACTTACGGTTTAGTCGCATATGAAAGTGTAAAGCCAATGGCACGTAGCGTGTTCCTTTGTAGTTGTGGTGCTTGAGACGGTCGGCTAGCGAATCGTTGGCTCCTTGTCCGTGGGTACGGAAATGTGAACCCCGTAGGACGCGCGACACTAACTCGGCTGGACTTGGTATCGAAGCAGTCTCTCAGGTTAAAAGGTGTAAACGCGAGAATGTGGTGTAAAAGTATACAAACGGCTGCTCTACTGTGGGGTGATCAAGGTCCTACAAATGTGTTCACAGCTTATGTTGATGTAGTAGTAAAACAAAGACATTTAATTAAATTTAGTGTTTTGAAAATTTCATTCATTCCGTAGTTGAGTTTCTGAATGTTTTCAGTTGGACAGTGAGTGGCTGTGAATCGGTATCTTTAAGAGGAGCTGCGGCAAGTATTCATACCTTACACATTGTTTCTAAAGTGAAACATCGTGACAGCTGGCGAGAGTAGACGGCACACAAAACTCCAACGTTCAAGGGTTATTTACAAACACCATGCACACAGTTTTAATTATTCCTTTTTCAGTAATAAGTATCAGACATGTTGTATAAAATAAAAGATTAAAAATTCACTCTACAATCAGTGGTTTTGAGTAATCTTTTGAAATCCTGAAGTATGCGTTATTCTTTCAATCCTCTTTAGTTTCCAAATTCCCTGATAATAAAAGATTACTCATGGTAGAACATTAAATAAAAATTGTGTGATAATTTTATTACTGTGTAATGTATAGTGACTTTTGATATTTACTGGTATTATCTGTGCTCCAAATATAAGACTAAAATGACAATTGGGGTATTGTTATTGCATTGTCCTTGAACCGAGAGTTCTAAATGGACTTTTGCATGAGTCGTGGGATTATTCGTATAGCATGTTAGTGTTAGTAATATTAATAATAGTTTTAGTGTAAAATTGTTGCTTTACATAAACCATGTGTTCTTTGTTCCTTTGTATTCATACTTGTTAGAAACGATAGTACGCAATTATGGCGTTAAATAGAAGACATTTGCATTGAAATGTACAGAATATTTTGAATTCGTAAATGTTAATATGTATATTTTTAACATTTTGTACAAATGACTAACAGATTTCCAGATTTCTTGCCATATTCAAATATCTTTCACTTTAGCCCTTTGATTTATTTGTATTGAGAGTTCTGGTCAAATCTCAGCCCAGAAATTTATTGTAAAAAAACTTACTAAATAGTTTACTGCCTTTTTAATATTAATGCCCATCAGATGGGCATTGGTTCTTAAACCTGTATCAGTACGATAGTAGTTTTCTCTGGAGGCGAAGGTGAGTTTTGAGACCCATAAATATTTCAACCGAGACGGGGTTTGAACGCGAAACCTTCCGTCAGATCAAATATCTTTTACTTGGCAGCCAATCAGAGCTCTGTGATCACCTGGTGAACAATGCCATACGTGTTGACAATTGTGTTCATACTTTCTAGAAATCATTTCCAGAATATTTTATATTTCTATTCGTTACTGTGTTTGTACTGTTTTGTATAAGGATATATATGACTAATAGATTTCCAGATTTCTTGTCGTTTTAAAACGTTTTATCTGTTCAACCATTTGATTTATTTCTGTTGCAAGTTCTGATCACTGCTGGTGTCAGGAATTTAATATAATTGCAATGGAGCAAGTGCTTTCATGATATTTATTTTTTCACTTCATGTTTTTACCCAATTCTTTTCTTATTTATTTTTGTTCAAGTCAAAATTATATTTTTAAAAATTATAGTTTTTGGTAACTTATTCCAGTCTCCGACACTCTTACCAGTGAAAGGAATTTTTCCCACTTTCTAATGCCCCAAATTATATTCTAGCTTGTGGTACTGTTTTCTTTCCCCCAGCATTTAAGACATGTTGTTTGTGGTAATCTCATATCATCATATGATGTTACGTTTACATAGAATACGTATATGAGTAAAAATATGAGTGCTTGTAATATTTACAGGAGGACAGCCGACCGACTAACACGTCACCAGAGTGTTCGTTTAGAGGGAGGTATCTTCAACAATAGTGTTAATTTAAAGACATTTACAAAGTTGTTTGATGTTGAAACAAATGAGACTGTGAGTTGCGGTGAAGATAAGTATACTTGTGGAATTTGTGGTAAAACTTTTACTACTTCCCAGAGACTCAAAATCCATCGCAGAGTCCACACCGGCGAACGGCCGTACGCCTGCGGAAACACTTTCACTCAGAGCGGAAATCTGATCGTGCATAAGAGAACCCATTTGAATGAAAAGCCTTTCGTTTGCAATATTTGTGGGAAATTGTTCACCCGGTCCAGTACTGTCAACACACACCAGAGAACTCATTCTGGCGAACGGCCATTCGAGTGTAATGTCTGCGGAAACACTTTTACTCAGAGAGGAAATCTGATCGTGCATAAGAGAACCCATTTGAACGAAAAGCCTTTTGTTTGCACTATCTGTGGGAAATCGTTCACCCGTTTCAGTACTGTCAACAGACACCAGAGAACTCACTGCGGCGAGCGGCCGTACGGATGTCGTGTCTGTGAGAAGTTGTTTCTCTATCCGTCTGGTCTCGAGAAGCACCGGAGGGCGCACCACACCGGGGAACGGCCGTACAGCTGTCGTGTCTGTGGAAACACTTTTTCTGAATCTGGTACTCTCAGGAAGCACGAGGTTATACATTCGGGGTACCGACCACATAAATGTGACGTATGTGGGAAGTCCTTTGGCCGGGCGTATACCCTCAAAACCCATCTGAAAATTCATACTGGCAAATGGAAGTTAGGTTGTCTGAAAGCTCATCAAGCAAATCATTTGAATAGTGATATTTAATTCTTTTAAATTGATTGGATATTCTTTTATTCCTTATTAGATATTTGTATTTAATTTATCGAATCTGCAAAATTTATTTCAGTAAACATTCTGCGTGTCAGTAACTATCTTTAGTTTCAGTAATGTACTAGCTGGCACCCACAACTTTGTTTGCGTTTGTCAAGAATTTTAAGGGTTTTTATGTTTTTGCACTAAACCTTAAATAGCCTTGCTACCAAATCGGTAAGTCGCCAGTTTAAATGCCCTTCTAAAACAGTTCACACACAAAATATGTTGTATATAAATTATTTGTGTAATGGCTGAGAAATGTCATATTATAGATTCTAGAACATTTTAGTAGGTTGAAGAAGATTCGAAAGATTTGTTTAGAACACTTTACTTGAAATATGAAAATGCCTCAGGTCAACTACTACCAGACATGCAACCACCTCGGAACACAAAGTGAGGCTCGTGGCTACTCCCGCAAACAAACACCAGAGGTCTCTGGCTGTGGACAAACACGCATTACATATATATATAAGAGTAGTATTAGTATATTTTATATAGTTGTTGTCTTCCAAATGTGGTTTGGTTTTTTAAATATTGCACAGCTGATGTTGCTTTGTATCTTTGGAAATAAGTTTAACTTTGTTACTGAGTTTTGATTATAATGTCTGTGATCAGAAACCACTATCTTAAGTTTTGTGTAACAAGTAATGTTGTGTATTTTCGAAAAGAAATATATCAGACATCCATAACTTGGTTTTCATTAGTTGACTGAAATTTCTCAAATAAATCCATTTTCATTGTATTTGCCTGTAATGATTCAGTGATGGAGAACCAAGAATGCAAGTCCGTTGGTTGGCTGATGATGTGTTGGTCTCTTGAAAGATTAACGAGGAATTTCTTCTGTTAACATATCTTGCAAGAGCTGTACTCTAATGAATTACTGCATCTTAGATAAATCTTCACAGCAAGTTTAAAATAAATTATTATTTTTTGAATAACTAGTTAGTAACAACGTGTAGTATTTATGTCGATGACTGGAAATGAAGTAATGAGTTTCTCTTTGGTTGTAATTTTTGAAACTTGAATGGTGAAATGTTGGTGTTTGAACTAATTAACTACTTAAATTGTTAGTTGACAGTAATTACACAGTTCAATCTTTGTTGAAATATTGTCAGAGAGTGACAAATTACTTAAAAGTAATGATAACCAATTAATGTCTAATTTAATTATAAGTTGACTACAACTATATTGCAGTTCAGTTTACTATAAAGTAGTTTCTTAAGTTGACAGTGTGAATAGTAAATATTGCTTACCATCAGTTTTGTTGGAGTACATAATCAATTTAATATTGAAGCTATTGAGAGTAATAAATTCCTGATACTGAAAATGAGCAAGAAAAATTGTTTTTATTGGGAAATGGGTTCAGTTACCTCAAATAAACCAATACAAAATAATTTTAAAATGTTTGAAATGTTAATGGTTAATTGATATACAAACGAAACTGTGTCATATTTTTGCACACATTTTGAATAGAATGGATGAGTGGAATGTTAACATTCTATGTAAATGGCAAAATAAAGTAAGACAGTTGGGAGATAATTATTCATGTGAAGCATACAAAGGTGACTATACTGATCAAACATCATTGTTAAAATTATGCTTGTAAATTTAGTTGAATGGAAGAGAGAGAACAGTTCCTCACTGTGTCGCAAGTGAGGGTCGTGTTAATTGTTTGGTGACTGCTGTTTGGAGTGCCATTGTTTTTGGGATGACCGATCCTAACGTACGCCACGTGCCCGTGACGCTTTCCATCCCGCTTGGAGAAATTTACACAGAACTCTCGAAGTGTTAGAAACAGACTACAAGAATGAAGCTAAATGGAAAACCCAGACTCTGAGCAGTTTACCGTTCCAAAAATGGTGAAATGGCAATTAATGCCCAACTCAAAATGATGGACATGTTGCAAAAATTCACAATCCCAAAAGATCGACAATATACCATCGAAGAAGTTGTGAGAGGTTTTGGGTAAGAAAAGAAGCTGCCGATTTCCCGCCTCGACTCGCAACTGTACGGCAAAATTGAGATCGCTCGGAAGCACGCTGCGACTCGAAGGAAATGCTCCCAAGTGATCAAAAAATCACGGTGATACGGTTACAGCCGTGAAACGAAGCAATAATCGAGCAGAAATACTCTCGGGTAGCCTCGTGCCAGAAATCAAACATAATTTTTTTTTTACTTACGGCTTTATACCTCGTGAACGTCAAGGTCATTAGAGGCGGGATGGGACAGGGAACGTTAAGGAATTTAGCCGTGGCCCTTCGAAGGAAGCATCCCGTCATTCGTGTCGAGTATCTAACATCAAGATTTGTTTCTTTAATGTGGAGAAGTTAATCATTCACAGTTTGTCCTGTAGGATGTGACGGTTAACCAGACCTTTCACCTATACGTTTTTGAAATACGTGTGAAGGAATAGGCGCGATTTGTGGCAGTCAGATAATCAGTTCTTCCATCGTGATGATGTCCCTGCTCACACTGTGAGCAAATAGAACTGTGTGCCCCACCCCTCCTGTGCACTTTGCCATCTGTGACTCTTGAATGAAAAGAGACAAAGGACAACATTTTTACAACGTAGATTAGGTGGTATCAGTGTGGCAAAATCCTAGCGGCATCCTCCCTGAGGTGGTATGCTCATGTCCAAAGGATGGAGGAAGTAAGAAGAGCAAGCATACAAGGGAAGGGTGGGAAGGCTGATAAAGGAATGGCTAGGCCAAATCAAGAAGGATATAGAAGACTTAGGGCTTGATTGGAAGACTGTTGATGGAGAACAACTATCCGTGGACAGGAAGGAGTGGAAAGAGCTCGCGACCAGCACCAGGGAGACTGGAGCTGGATAATGATGATGATGGCGAAGAAAAAAAATGATGGACGTACTGTCAGCATCACTGAAGACAAGCCTAAAAATACACATGGTTTCCCCAAATCACTCCAGGCAAATGCCGGGATGCTTCCTTCACAAGGCCATGGCCGAATTCCTTCCCATTCCTTGCCCCCCATCCTTTCCCGTCTCTAAAAGACCTCGATGTTAAAAAGAGACGTAAAGCAGTTAAAAAAAAAAAAAAAAAAAAAAAATAGACAAACATATCAGTTCTAATAGAGGGATACAGGGGATTGATGATTTTTTTTTTAAACTTTAGTTCAGTTTTGTTTGGGTACCCCTCATAAGTATACTTCCGTGATGTAAGTACTGTTTCATTCCTGGAAGTAGAATAATGACCAAAGCAGGAGTTTGCTCCCACAATGCAACTCGACATTCAGACCTGAAGCGTACCAGCTAGGTATACCTCCTTTATCGTTTAATTATCATATTACCAAAATGATAAATAATAACATCAATGAATTAATGAAGGGAGGAAGTGGGATGCTTCTTTGCTGGATGTAAAACTGCACCAAACTTGTAATGGATATACAGTATATACATACTATTTATTTCACAAAATCTCAATCATTTTATTTTAACAATGGCAAAATGATTGAAAACAAGCTCTTAACGTACTCAGGATTTCTCCTCTGTTGAGTATAATTACTGTTTTCAGAGCGGCTGAGGGTTTTCACACAACCACACTCTGTGGCAGCCGATCTCTACACGGGGTTACAAAATCGCTACCTGTCGAGGTGTTTCTTAGGCCAATATAGAATGGGCAGCACAACTTATGCTTTATTTATTTCTACTGCAATAACAAAATATTTGAACCGGAAAGAATGGCATAGAAAATACTCAACTTTTAAGAGAACAGGAAGTTCCACAGGTGAAGGAGGTGCACCACGATCAGTACGGGAGACATCCAAGACAGGGGATTATTCAGACGAAAAACTGTGGGGGTAAAGGATCTGACTGAAGAAAAACCAACCAGGAAGAGGAGGGCAATCTCAGGAAAAGCCAGAGAATGAAGGAAACTGAGAAGAGAAATGAAGTTGTGTAATCATGCTGGAACAAAAAGGGTGAAAACATTTGGCTTCTTTGATTACCTTTTTTTTAAATTGAGTTTACCATCAAATTTCTCACTTTCTAAATAACTACAAAATGTTTCAATACTTGTTACACAATTTTTGTTTTGTTTTATATCCTTTCAAGTAACTAAAAATAAGCTTCTAGAGAGGAATTTCCATAAATTTAGAGGATTTTTTTTTTTACATTCAATCTCTATGGAGAGGAGAAAAAAGAAAAATAAGGGTAGGGGAAACGAATCAGTGTTTGTAGAGGTCATCAAAACTGATTGGAAAAGGTGTGTGTGGTATTATCGGTGAGAGAAAATGTTTGAACACCAAGTGGAAAAAATATGACGAAGTGAAAACGTCTTTCTGGTAACATTGAAACATAGCACCAGCACGCTTCAATGGAAGCAGATATCAAATATGATGGCCCAACTCTAATATGTGAATGGAGATTTTCCACGTGTGATAAATGGAACGTAGTTATACACGATATTCTGCAAATCCAGGAAGATTGTGTTGTAAGTTAAGCAATCCTGAATCAATATGAACTTACAGAAATGATTCAGTATCACCAATGCAGCAAGGGGAATCTGGACGGAGATTTCGTGTTTTGATGGTATGCCATCCAGCCAAGGACATTTATTGTGTTGAGTTATGTATGATAGTATTTAAAATAAAGTTACAACAATTTGTATACATTGGTGATATAGTACGGTGACAGGTATCAAATCTGTAATTGGTGGGGTCGAGAACATTCGAACGCAGGCAGCTGAGCTTGGTAATGTTGTGGCCAGTCATTTGGGAGGACACGGGTTCGAATCCCCGTCCGGGAATCCAGATTTCATTTCCCCACGGTTTCTGAAAATCATTCAAGGTGACTGCCAGGATGGTTCCTGTCCAATACCCTTCCCGTTCGTTTCCCCCTACCGAGCGTGGTGGGTGAGTGGTTAACGCTCTGGCGTCTCGTTCGGGATGACACAGGTTCGAATCCCCGTCGGGACGTCCAGATTTTGGTTAGAGTTTCCTGAAATCACTCTAGGCGAATGGTTCCTCCAAAAGACTGTGGCTGAATTCCTTCCTGTCCCTTACCCCCAGTCCTTTCCCACCTCCGGTGACCTCAGCGTTGACAAAGTGTAAAGCCCTACAGTCACTGGAGGGCAGGCGGCGGGTGACGAGATTGCTGGGAGTGATACTGGTGGTGAAGCCTGGAGGAAGAATAGAGAGCAATAAAAGTAAAGGAAGAGATGAACACGACCACAACCAGGCACTCAATTTCAGGCAAAGGCAAGTCGGAAAATTTTCTTTGGTAGGTAAGGAAGTAAGTGACCAGAATGAAATATCGAGAGATATACTGAATAAGATGGTGGTTTATGGCTTTACGCCTTGTCGACATCGAGGTCATTAGAGGCAGCAAACGATTGGACGTAAGGAATTTGGCTACGTCCTTTTGAAGGAAGCATCCGAGCATTTGGAGAAACCACGGAAACCCAAATCTTCGTGGCCAGACGGGGATTCGAACTGGAGGTCAGAGCGTCACTGCTCACCCACCAAGATCTGTAGAGGGAAGGAAACTGGACATCACATTCATCTTGAATGATACTGAGAAACAATGGGGAAATGAAATCTGGATCGCCAGAGGGGGATTCGAACCCGGGTCCTCCTGACATTGAGGTCAGAGCGTTACCCCTCACCCTTTATTGTAAAACAGTGTCTAAGTGTGACAGTGTAGCTCAGGCTACGATATCGTTTGAATCAAAACGAGAAGGAGATTCCTCAGAGAGAGACACTAGCGTTGGCAACCCCACCTAGACCTCTATCGGCTATGTTCCGATTCCAGGCATTTTTAAGCCAGCCATACCACTAAGGGAGTGTTCATAAACTACGTAGTTCCAATTTGGCGTCCTGTGATCCCCCCCTCCCCCCACGTAGTCTAATGTCTCTATCCCCCGCGTGGCACACATTTTTTTCCCTTGTCAGACTATCGTGTATTACACACGGAGATAATTAAATGGCAGAAATAAATATCCACATGCTGTTGTGTGTTCTGTACCTTATCTGAACTGTGACAAATAATATGAGTTGAAAGCCACGTGGCCTGGCTCGGAAACCCCCCCCCCCCACGTAGCCCAACCTCGTCCCCCTACACCAAGTCAAGCAGTTTATGGATGCTCCGTAATGTACAGTTTCAAATTTGATTCCTTCCCGTGTTATATCCATCGTTATGATTTTTAGTTGCCTTCCATAATCATTCCGATAAAGGTTGGTATTAAGCCTCGTTCACATATAATGTGTCAGACATAACTTTTCACATTTACCAGCACGTAGTGTGTACAAAACCCGTGTCAGGCGTGGCGTATACAGCAGTACACTCTCAGACATCGTCAGACAAACTAGAAAGTGCACGCATGTGATTACTTCTAAAATGTTCCAGTGGAAGAACCAGCTGCAGTAGCAATTTTTCCGGAAGAAGAAGAATCGGGTTATTCAGAAGTTCCGTTTGTAAAACAGAAAAATCCAGCTCAAAACCAAAAATGCTGATAAAGTAATATTGACTGCATGCATTCTACACAAATTCATAAAATATAACCATACCCATGTAAGTGAAAATACATCTGTTAGTAATTTGAATAAATTACCATAGCAAGGCGGGGGTAGTCAATCTACAGCTATTGATGTCAGAGACAAATTTGCTTTGTATTTTGAGTCGTCTACAAAAGCAATGTAAACACATTGAAATAAATATTTTCAAAAAAAAGTACTTGCTTACTTTGTACTTGGAGCTTTTTTGCTATTTCCTTCCATATCTTTTGTCACCCAAGTCTGTAGCATATACGCTAAGACTAGCTTGTAAGTGACAATAATCTTTGGTCAGCGGGCGCTGCCAAAGAATAATACAACTAGTAAGAGAGAGGTGTGTAATCGCTGCGAGACAAAAGACAGCACGGACTGTGTTAAGCTTGCGAGAGGTTTTGTTATTTTGGCTATCTGGTTTTGAATAAATGTTTCATGTTATTGGTGTATCATATATGTGTGGTTTTTCTTGTTTTGTTAAATATTATGTTCAATTAAATGCATTAAATTAATATGCACAACTGCCAAAACAAATAAAAGGCATCATCGGCAGGTTATAACCTGGCTTTCCTGGTGAGGTTGGAAAGAAAATAGCCGGGTTATAAGTCGTATACAAAACTTATATTCTCTAACTAATTCAATTAATTTTTGGTTGTTCATATTATTTAATCAGATCACGTAGGACAGTGTCGTGTTTAGACACGTTTCGGCCGCTCGATGACTGCACGTGTCTGTACGGACACACTGCGTATGATGTATGTAATCGTGTTTTTTCATCTGTGGTGATACGTGTCTGTAGATGTGAACGAGTCTTTAGCAGTGCTGTGGAGTTACATACATATGGAGCTGCGTGCGTTCATAGTGATCGCTAGCTTACTTAAGGAGAGAAAGAAAAGACAGTGGTGGGCAGCTAGAGCGCTCAATAGTGGTAAATTATTTTTAAACACCTTGACGGAACAAGAAAAGAGGGGCCACTGTATAAATGGGAGACATAATGGGACTTACCTCTTAGCATATATCATACCAAATGACAACAGCACATTAAAACACAAGGGAAAAGATATTTTGTCTGTAATCCAGATGGCAACATTTATTATTTACAAATAATAGTTTATGATGGTAGCACTGAGTTCCTTCAACTATATCAAAAACCCAGAGGAATATTTACAAAGCGGGAAACGTGTCTGAGAAGGTAATTATCTCGACGTTCAGATTGCGGCTAGCCGACGTTGCTCCCGTGATGCCCCCGCGCCCTGTCGCTGAGTCGCGCCTTCTCGATGTCGACGTCGGGGTAGTGCTTCGCGACGGCCTCCACGTCCATGTTGGGGAACCGCTTGAACAGGTGAGCCACGTGGTTGAAGTCGCGCCTGCAACCGACAAGTGACACATGGCACGCTACAACATACACTGCTGCCAACTCTAAACAAATAATGTATTGCAAATCAATGTTCAGATAATGCCTAAAATATGCCAGATTTTTTGGAATTATTCTGAAAAAAAAGTCAACAAAATCAAAGGACTCATTAATGTGCCTACCAGAAAAACCTCTAGCATTAACAGGTCTACCGTGAACGTCACTACCATCAAATACGTCAATCAAAATGAAACCCTGAGAGAGAGAGACGGAAATCGTACCTTAAGGTAACTTTACCATTTTGCGACATCTCTACCAGAATTTAACCCCACCAAAAGACAAAACTTGTCTCATTCAATGGAAAGAGCAGAAGATATTAATTAGCTTGTGTCGGTAAGAGACATATCATTATATGTAAACTTTATTCTTATTTTCAATTAAAATATATACAGTAGAACCTCAATAAGTTAAAGTCCAAGGGAAACACAAAATATTTTAAGTTATCAAGGGTCTATATGTTAGGGATAGGTTAATATAGAGGTAGGTATGAACATATGTATGTACCCTTGTTCCTATTTTTACTCGAATGCGTCAGAAGGATTGCTTCAATAAAATAAAATTTAAATAATCATATTTATTTATTCACATTGCACACGTTACATAAAAATAAAACAACAATTAAAGGTTTAGTCTACTTAAAAAAGTCTGTGATTTTCTTTTGTTTTAAACAATTCACAGTTTCTAAATCGATTTGATTTTCAATGACGAATAGAGAGGAGAATACATTATCTACACTGCTCTATAAACGATCGTACAGTCGTTGATTGATACGCTCGTAGATCAAGTTTGTGGCCCGTCATTAAAATCATCGTCTTTATCACTTTCAATGCAGTTGTTTACTGATACCAATATGTCTTCCTTTGTTAACGTCCCTCATGTGACTACTTTATCATCGCAAGTAACGAAGTCTTCAAAAGTAATGTTTGATCCAGACATGTTCTTATTCCATTCTTCAGGTACATTATTATCTTCCTCTTCAATGATTTCTTGAGGTTCTGAAGAAAAACCACAGGTTCTAAAGCAGTTTTTTTACTGCAAGCGGTGTTACGTTTTGCCAAGCTTTGTGCACCGTCCTCATTGCTTGAAGAACATTGATAGAAGAAATCGTATTTTGCTCCATATCAGCTATCATTTTTCTAACAACTTCTTTTCTGTTCAATGTTTTAAAATTTTTAATTATACCCTGATCCAAAGGTTGAAGTTGTGATGTTGTGTTTGGTGGAAGAAATTGTACTTTGACTGCCTTTAATGGTGGTATGTCCCCGTGTGCTGTGTAGTTGTTGATAAACAGAATAATTTTTTTATTTGAAGTTACCATTTTCTTATCTATGTTTATCAGCCATTTTTTAAAAAGTTCGGCTGTCATCCATGCTTTTTTATTGGCTTCATAATCCATGAGTAGTGATTTTAGGCCTGCAAAGCACCGAGGTTTTGTTGACTTTAAAGGTTTCAGTTTTTCTGTGCCCGTAGAATTTGCACAAAGCAGAATCGTAAGTCGTTCTTTGCTGTGCTTTCCTCCATGACATTTTTCATTTTTGAATGTTAATGTTTTGTCGGGAAGACATTTGAAAAATAGACCCGTTTCGTCAGCGTTAAAAACATCATTGGGATCATAATCATTCACTAAATTGTGTACAGTAATTCAGATTTCCATTCTTGGCAGACTGATTTGCTTACACTCGCACTTTCGCCGCACATTTTTATAAAGGCTAAATCATGTTGTTTCTTAAAATTCTCTAACCAGCCATTGCTGGCTTTAAAATTTTTTATTTTCAGCGAATTAGCGAACTCTTCAGCTTTTTCTTTCAGTATGGGTCCACTAACACTGATGTTTTTGTTTCGACACTGTTTGAACCACGTAAACAAACATTGTTCTAAATCAGGGAATTCGGCAATTTTTCGTCTTTTACATTGAAGACTTTCTCCCGATTCTTGTTTCTTCAAGATTTCAGCTTCTTTTTTAATGATTATTGATAATGTACTCTCATGTATCCCAAACTGAGCCGCAACTTCTTTCCTTTTCAATCCATTTTTCACTGCTTCTATAGCTTTTAATTTATCAGCGTATGTGAGTGTTGTTAGTTTTCTTTTTGAACTCATTTTAAGCAAGTTTTATCACACAGTAGGTAAAGCGATGTTTCCAGGACAATGATCAAAAACTTATGATCCAAGTAAGCCGTTGTCTTAAGGCTAACCGCCGCAAAGCTTTAAAGAATTTCGAAGAAGCAAACAATAGGTGACATATGTACTGTACATTGTTTACGTTAACAATTTAACTAGTGAACACGTGCAAGCAATAAATACCGAAACCTTTTGTTTTGCACACTCTTTCATAATGACTCATTGACAAACAATTTTATGTTATAGAGGTTGTGGAAAAATTTCTTTAAGTTACTGAGGGCCAATACAGAGATTGCGTATTTAAGTTGTAAGAGGTTTTGGGCTCTGATGGGAAGGGAACATATTATTTTTGGAAGTTATAGAGGTTTTTAAGTTACTGAGGTTTGAGTTATCGAGGTTCTACTGTATTTAACAACTAAATTGTTTAAATTTGCAAAAAAAAAATCCTATGTAAAATTGGTTTACACTGTAAAATGTATAAAACAATTAACTTAAAATTAAAAATAGTTAATAACAATTTGTTTTGATAGATTATTCCAATAAATAAATTAAAATACTAAAATTTTATTACTTCAAGAAAATTGTTAACTTATCAGGAAAAAATGCTAAAAAATGTGCTTTATGCTAAATTGAACTATTTCACTTGAAAACATGCTAAATTGGCAGCTCTGCCAACTTCTCCATTTACAGCCAAAACCCAATCTCCCCCTCCCAAGCACTGAGGACAACCTCAAAAGTGCCAAACATACTTCTAGACAAACAGCAGCGGTCTCTTCCTCCAATCTTCTATTAGAAACTTGGATTCTTTAATTTTGACAGTGCCGCTGTGATCTACCCAGCATTCCCTCTCACTGCAGATGACATCGAGAAACATCGTGCAGATACTCTATCTCAGTGCCTACGACTCCTTTAGGCGTCTTACCTGCAGTATTCGTCAAGTCTGAAGAGGAAGTAGACATAACTGTCCTTATCACTTTGTGATAGTGTAAATAAGCCTATTTATAACACGACTGAACCTCTTCACCAGAGCTAACAATATCAAACATTTTTTGTTTTGTTTAGTGCCCGGGATATTTTAACGAGTTGTTGGGTAATTTTGACTGATAAATTCGAAAATAACTTCTGTTTTTTCTATCAGGTCTAGTTCTTTTACTGTACTCAACTCCATTTTGCTACATTTCAGTGTAAAACATATTTCCAGCAGTATACATGCACTGATATTAGTGTGTTTTAGGGAAATTAAACAAGTCAGTTTCTTTAACAACATCTATTTTATTCGTATATGAGGCAAACAATATTAAGCGATAAAGTGTTTGTGACTCGTAAAATGAAACACTACCATATATTCAGCATTTTAAATGCAAAGATTTTGTCAGAAAATGTAAGGAATGTATTAACGATTTTGCATGCTGTGAATGTCGAGCAATAGGATTGTTTCGTTTCAAACTCCTTCGTCACACTATCCCAAAGTCTATGACATCCTGGCGGAATAGTTTCCCTCGTTCATAGCAGACATCTCCGATATTTTAATGCTTCACTCTCGTGCATCATTTTCGAGAAATTTCTGTCATTTGTGAGCTTACAGATGCTGCTTTAAGTTTTTCAACCATATTGTCTGGAAATACATTGTAGATATACTTAAAGCAGTCTCCACGTTTGTCGAAATTGCTTTATTAATCCAAGTTTGATGTGTAAAAGTGGAAAGATGATTTTTTCATAGCTCTAATAAAGGTTCTTCTAATATATTGTCAGCTATACAAGGGGACCGCTCTTTCTTAACATACCAGCAGTGATGTCATGGTGTTTTTTTGTTTACTTATCTGTTTACGCCTCGTCAATGTCGAGATCATTAGAGGCGGGATGGGACTGGGGACAAGGAACGGGAAGGAATTCGGCCATGGCCTATTGAAGGAAGTATCCTGGCGTTCACCTGGAGTGATTTGGGGTAACCACGGAAAACCCAAACCTGCCTGCCCGGACGGGGATTTGAACCCACGTCCTCCCGAATGCGAGCCCAGGGCGTTATCCACTCACCCATCGTGGTCTCTAGTATGCCACAAGCAAGCGGAACAGGGATATTTTGTAAAACCTGTTTGCTGTCATAAGAGAAAACTCACCACCATTAATGAAACAGAAATTACCCATCTGTGCTCATTATATAGAATCTTCTCTAAATTCAATTTAATTGCCTCATATTTTTGATACGAATGAAAAAAGAACATACTGACTGAACTTCGACTAAAACCTAATATATACATCTACATTCATACTCTGCAAGTCACAAACATTGTGGGTGGCAGAGGGTGCTAAGCACCAATCCTAAAGCCGCGCATTCCAGTCCCGAATAGTGCAAGGAAAGAAGGAATACATATAAGCATCAGTACGGCATCTTATTTCTCTAATCTTATCCCTCCGCTCTTTACAACCTAAATAGGTTGGTGGAAGAAGAATTTCATTGCACTTTCATTTTTTCGCATATTCTCCAATAAATTTGAACGTAAGCTACGTCGTCTGTCTTCCAAACTATCCCAGCCCAATCTATGTATCAATTCTGTGATGCTTTCATAAGGGCTGTAACAACAAGTCACAAATCTAGCGGCTCTCCTCTGCACCCTCTCAACTGAGTCAATCAGAACCTTGCGATACGGATCCCAAACTCCACAACAGTAATATAACAGACAGAAGTGACATAGCTTAACTAGGCCTGATATGCCAAAATGAAGGTCATCTTTGAAATCGGTGGACCAATTACATATAGAAATTATGTTTATTTCCTAAACGCCAAAATCCTTGTTGCCCTGTATAATAAACAGAAAGTACAACAGTGCGTGGTGGTGTTGGTGCGCCGTTGCAACACGTCTTTACGTGTCCGACCCGAGCAAGGAAGACGGCACGTCGAGGTGTGAAACAGCATACTGTCAAACGAGTCCCACGACACCGGCTCTATGTTCTAGAGACTTTGCTTCTCAGGTTCAAACAAAAGCCGTGAATCTTACACTTTTTGTATTACTGAAATCGTTACTTCAATATTTACGGGAGAATCAAGTAGACTATTGTGCCAAAATCAGTTTATAGGTCTGGTGTGTATGTGTGTGACACTGATGTACAATGTTGAATCAAATTTTTGTGCCTTTTGACTATGAATATATTCGATTTTACCTTTAACTTTTTGTGTGTTGAGGTTACGTGTTCATTTCTGCAATACAAGGACTTATCCTACTTGTCTGTACATGCTCGTGTATACGTGATGGCGATACATATCGGCGAGCCAGGTGCGCACCACACCTTCAGATGTCATTTACTTCTAGCCAATTGTTTTTGATTTTCATTGAAATGGCCAGGTGCACACTTCTTTTGGTTAGTCTGTTGTTACTCATTCTGGTAATATGGCCGTAGAATTTAATTCGCCTTTTCCTAAATGTGTCTGAAATTTTTTCCGAATGCTGATATAGTTCGTGTGATTTCCTTTCGTCCAGAATCCTCCGGTACAAACTGGACCAAAGATTTTCCCTAAAATTTTCCTTTTTTGTTTTTCAATATCATTAATCAGTGATCTGTCCCCAATAATCAAAGTTTCCGACGCGTATTATGCCTCCGGTTTGATTACAGTGTTATAGTGTCTTAACTTGGCATTTCCAGATATTGACTTTTTGTTGTATCTCTTCCAAGTGATTCCTAGGCTTTTTGTAATTCAGGTATTCCCTTATTAATATGTTAGTGTAGGCTTTCCTGGCGAATTAATGACAACAAATCTTCTTGCGTTCGCGGCCGGATTTGATTAAAAAGCTTCTTAATAAAATCCGGCTGCAAACTGGTGAAAATTTGTTGTTATTCTCTCATTTTTTGCTTTGCGATTCAGTCCTGCAGGTTAAAAAATTTATCCTAGATATCTGAATTTAGTTATTCGAGAGAAATTGCCAAATTTTGTTTTCGTGAGCTGTCCATCTCGGTGTTGCGAAGATTAATATTTTAACTAAGAAAAGGTTTATATAATTACAAAGTCTTTCTCGGCGTTGAGAATACATGTAAGAAAAGGTTACTCGTGACAATGAAGTCATGTATGGCATTTCAGTAAACAAAACAATAAAAAAAAAAAAAATCTTTCAGCGTTGGTGTTGAATATCCTAATATTACTTCCGCAGCGAAAGTGTTAATTCCCTTCCAAACATCTCGGTTGCACTGAATCCTGAACTGTGGGAGAAATAACTATCCTCTGCCCCCGACGGGTCTACGACACTGACAGATACCAACGCTTCATTTTGCTAGGAGGTGAGTAGTTCCCTGGACTTCCATCAAAATCTGTATTTTTCCCTCCTGTGAAAATCCCCCGTACGCCCACCCTGTACCTTCTTCCCAAGATCCAACATACCCTGGACCCTGGCAATTCCCTTCCGGTACAACCAGCAATTATCATGACTATTTTATTTATACAAAGGTAATAACAATAAGCAGGAAAATGCTTTAAGGCAACAAAACTATGAAAGGATAGGAAAATAAAACCCAACGCTTACCATACACGATGGCGGCATTTGGGCGTTGGACCTTATTCACGCGAGTAGACGAGACACTTGGAGGGCCAGACAACATTTCCCACTTTATTTGCTCCCATATAATTCATCAGTTTTAATATTATCTTCCTTAAAGTCATATTTATATCATTATATTGTAAATCCTTTGTGGTGTTTTTCCAGTGATATTATTTCCTTGCAATTATCAATTCAGTAACCACTATCTGTATTTCTATTATCTTATATAATTTGACTGTTAAATTCACCCCGTCTGCTTATGCAATTTAGAAATTTTAATTTTAAATTCCTTTTTTGGTAAATTATTCATCACTTCATTTGGTAATTTGTTGCAATCCCTGACACCCTTACCAACAAAAGAAAATTTCCCCCCTCCATTATGTATAAAATTGAGTGCCAGCTTGTGGTCGCCTTTCCCCTTCCATGCACTATTCCTAATTCTTCGACCAATATCCCTCCAAGCCCCATCACCAGTATATGCCCTGTACATTCCCAGCACTCTCTTCACCCTCCAATGACTCCCAACCCAGCTCCTTTATCATATCAGTTACTGACTGGGTCCTGCGATAATTTCCACAAACAAATCTAGCAGCCCTTCTTTGCACCCTCTCCAACTCCTGTATTTGATACCCATAATGTGGGTCCCATACTATACCACCATATTCAAGCAATGGTCTGACCAAAGTTTTGCATCCCAACTTACTTACTTCTCTTGCACATCTCGTCATTAATCTCTCTAACAAGTAAAGCATTTTGAAACATTTTTGCTACTACTTTTCCAATAAGTCCCGTTCACTTGATCTTGCTATCAAATGTTATGTTCACCCATCACAGGGTGCGCGTCAGTGTGACCGCACCTATCTCCTTGCCGTGTGCGTCACCTTTTAGAAGACTTAGGTTCACCTTTTTTATTTTAGTTTTCGTTTCAGCCAAGTTGCCTTTATGTATGATAAATGTTAGGTTTACTTCTCCCCTCATAAAGCATTTTCCTTCCCATTATTATTGCCAAATCATGATATATATTACTCCTCCGCTCGACGAGCTATAAATCTCTTACACGGGGTGGGTAAAAAATATTTCAACCACTTTTACTGCTACATAATTTTGCGAAATGTTAAACACAGTATTTGGTTAATAGTCAACTAAACATAAGGGCACATATGTGACATGTAGTGGAGTGAAATCAATAGGACGACCTTTTAATTTGGGAAGTATTCAATAGAAGCTACTTTGAAGGATAATCTAACAATGCCATAATAATTTTTTTAAAAGTAATCGGTACAGATTTCCAAGCACGTCTCACAGCTGGAAGAGACCGCATGTCGAGTACTCACGTGCGCTGCTTCTTCTTGGCGAGCCAGAGCTTCTCGCGGTACTTGAGCAGGAACTTGCGCACGGCCTGGCCGCGGTGCACGTGGATGTGGTGCAGCCTCTGCCAGCGCGGGTTCATGAACCACGGCACCGGGTACTCGTGCTTGCGGTAGAAGTGGCGCAGACCTGGCGACGGGTACGGAGAAGAGAAGTCAGACCATTACTCAGTTTATACATTTAGAGCTGAACCGGGAGCAATCCAACGATTCCAAAACATTTACCTATACTAATAACAATGAGCAGGAAAATAATTTAAGGAGATGAAACTAATGAAGGCTAGGGAAATATGACCCAACACTCACCACAGATGAAGGCGGCTGGAAATGAATATGAAACAGACGAACACAAGAAACGCAATATTTCAACAGTTAGCGTTATTTATTGCCATTTGCTAATGAGCTTCCAGTGTTACCTCAAATGCATCTGTGTGCCCCCCAAGTTGTGGTTACCCGTTCACGCCTGTACTGGGTGTTAACTCTAGTCACACACGGCTTGGCCGTAACAAGATAAATACCACGCTACCTGACAGCCGTACCCTCCTTCACACAGTATTGTAAGCACCTCAGAATATGTTAAACTCTTCACCTCGTCACTACGGGATATGGGGGACGGGAATGATGCAGGAGCCGATACTGCAGCTTTGTAGCCGAATGTAGGGCAATTTGAAATCTGAAAACTAACTCGACAAGTAATCACAGCTCCAAACAGAAACTTAATAATACAAAAAAACAGCCTTTAAACTCACCTAAATCATAGCAATCCTCAATAGTTCAGCTAGTAAACACTCGATTTTTGTTACGAGACTATATCGTCACTTTCTGTCACAGTAAAGTACAATTATAATAATAATTAAATAGAAGAAACTAAATTTTGCAATATTTAACTCGTAATACATAGTTTAAAGTAAGAAGAAACAAGTTTGTAATCAACCAGCTGTTTCAAAAATTAAATACAACACATTTAAGGCATTTCCAATACTGAATTATACGATTCTCTTTCTGAACATTGTGTTAAACTTTTCAAAAAGTTCTGTACAGTAAATAAAGTTTGATACGAATTTTTAAAAGATACTGCATCTAAATTCACACGCTGCTGGCGTATATAAATTTTTTACGGCTAAAATAAGCACAGTCAGGGAATAAACTTACTTTTAAAAGATATATTGAAAACCGAGGAATACCATACTAAAATTCAATTTTTGAGACAGGCCTTACTTTCAAAGCTATTCACGATAGATTTCTTTTATTTTTGTTTAATTTGGATTTTTAACACGGCGGGCTAAATAGGGACTACTTCTGCGTACGAACACGTTGGTAGATCAGTGTAGTCGAGGCTACTACACAGCAACAGGTGGAAATTAATTACAGCTAAACCATTAAGTTTTTGGCAAAAGTTGAAGATAGGTAAAATAATTAAAACTGTAAGCCCTACTGCCAGTATTTTTGGTGCACTATATCCCGGGTGATTTTGGTGTCCTATATAGAGTGTTTCCTGGAAATCCGTGCGAATGAGACGTGCGTCGCTCTGTGCGAGAACTGGAGGTTGGCACCCCTGCCAGTAGCCAGTCTCGTGCGTCGGTGGTGGCCATCGTCAGTTTTTGAAATAATGCCGTGAGGTCGGGACAATGAATAATCAACGTAAAGTTTCCAGGGGTTTTCTGCGGTCGGTCTTCTGTGATCCATAACTTGCAACTTTTGATAAGAATATCCAATCGCTGAATCGACTGTAATTGTGAACTTTTTATGTTTTGATATCAGAATTTATTAATGGTGAAACTTTACGAGTGAGTTTATTTTCATAGTTTAAACAAAAACCCTTTTTTCTCTGAAGGTTAAAATAGTGTAGAGAGTGGCGAGCATGTTAATCTGCAGTTGATTTAAACTCAAAAGGTGTTATTCACAGTCTACAACAATTTTGAACATTTGGAACTCTAATTTGATATTTCGACAAAATTTATTTGGAAGTGCAAGTTACTAGTTAAGGGTTCGACGCCGATTTGTACACCGGTATGCAGCATAGCCTCTTATCTTCCCGGAGATGGTATTTACACCAGGTCTGTATAATAATCAGGCAATTTCAGCCCAACTGAATATTGACAGATTCAGTTGAAGGACACAGTAAAGACACGGTAAAGAGCGCTGTTGTTTAGCGTGTTGTTTCATCGCCTTGCTCTGCTGTGTCTATTCATGTGGAAAGTACGTCACAAACAGTTCAGCTTTGCTGAAAGGCGCTGTGCGGCACGAATGGCATACTGAGATGGGGCTAGAACGTAACACTCAAATTATAAAAGATAGTAAAAAATAAATAAATAAATGGTAATTAGATACTAAGAGGTCAGTGTGGGTTCCATGAACGAGTGTGCTGTTTGAATTCCTTCTGCTAAAAATGTCCAGAAAACACAGCAACCACAACCACATTTTCAAGTATTCCACACAGACGTTTAAATAACGAAGTGTACGGAAAATGACTCGTCACACACCAAAGCCGAAGGCTGCGACGAGTGAAACAAACACGAGGCAACCGAACATACACAACATCTCAGTTTTACACTTCATTCGTGTGCTAGGGACCGAGTTATACGGTTGTGGAGGTGTGCACGTCAATAAGGTGTAAAACCGAAATATTGCATATGTTTTTGTTCATCTCGTATGTGTTTCAGTGGTCACAGCCATCAACTTTGGCGAGTGGTGAGTCGTTTTCCATATATTTTCTTATTTATGCCTAAAAGCTGTTTCCTTTTTCCTTATTGTTTCTCTTCTGTGCAGCCGCGTGGTGAAAGTGTAGTGTAGAGAAGACACCGATTTGAATTTGAGGCAACTCAAAAACTAGCAAAACGGTACCGGGACAACGTCATTCAGGAAACTGGAGAGGTCGATGTTCATTTGGGCCAACTAGGACCACGTTAAGCCTTTGCTTAGCTTAGAATTCTTGCTGTAGACGTGTACACATCACGTTACAACTACGGCTGTTAGCGCTGTAGCGGACGTACAGTTTAACGTGGAATCCAAATCGTGGAATGTCCTGGCATAGCTCATATGATCAAACAAAACACCAACCAGGAATCAAGCCAGCGACTGTTTCAAAAGCAACTGCCTCAACCACTGAGCTACCAGACCACTCATTTTAAATTTTTTTCAGTTATTGGAATACGACTGCATTGTTAGTACAACAGTCCACTCACTAAATATTCTTCCAGAGAGGGAGGGGGGTGGGGGGGTGGAGCCCTTATGAAGGTTAAGTTAATAACTGTTTTATAAGTCTTAAGGTCAACCGTTTATGCCAATAATAGCTGCAGGGTTAGTCAGTAATATATAAACAGCTAAAAAAAAAAAAAAAAAAAAAAAAAGTGGGCCTGCAAGTGGTGCATAATTACTTCTTGCATTTTACTGGCCCTTGGGGTTGGAAAACACTGAGAAACACTGTTTTATACAGTTAACACTCTAGGATAGCCTGCAATCTTTAATGTAATTGGTATGTCAGTAATTTTGCTTAGTGTAAAGTCAGGTACAGAGGATAACAAAAAAAGGTAATGTGCAATTACCACACATATCAGGAAAGTATAAGAAAGGCATGAGATATATATATATAGTAACAATGAAGTCAAAGTCGCTAAGTAGCAAAAAGGAATGAAATTAGGACAGGGAAATGAGCCACCAATTAGCGTTAGATGATGGATGTGAGGCGCAAACACACAGAAAAGACAAAAACACAAATAACAAAGAAATTCTCGGGACGATCCCTTTGTCAACAGGAGAACATTATGGAGAGGGTGGGAGACTGCCTCACAGAAGGAAGACTGTTGGCCAGGAAAATGGTGGGGGTAAATTCAAACAGAGGGCAGCGATTCAGAGATAACACCCGAGCATAGATAAATATCCAAACTGATCTCCGGTCGGTGGGAAGATGAAAATAAAATTAAATCTAAACATGAAAAAAGAAAAAATATATAATTATATAAAATATTATACAAATATAAATTAAAAAACATAATAATAATAATAATAAATAATAATATATATATATTTAAAACCAAGGACTCTATGAAGTAAACATAATCTTAGGTTAGTTGTGGTTCGATATAGGTAGTGGGGATGGAGACAAAGAGAGGATTAAAATAAAGGTTAACATAAATAATAATAATAATAATAACTGGGTATTATCTGCAGTTGAGACCAGGAGGTTGCCTTGTGCCTAGTTTGTACTGGTAGGCAAGTTCCCACCTTCTCAGTTCAGAGGAGCTGCTGCTATTAGGGAGAACTGTGATAGCACGGACTGTGAAACAAGAGTTGAAATTATTCGAGTCGTGGGTTGTGGCCCGGGCAGCAACTGGGTGCTTTGGGTTCTGTGTGAACACCGTCTGTCGGTGGCCATTCATTCATATGGAGAGTGGATTTGTGGTCAAACCTATATATGAAGCCTGGCAGTGGTTGCATGTTAACTGGTATATTACATGCGTGGTTTAACAGGTGGCGTGTCCTATGATAGGGAAGCTGTACCCTGTGACAGTGGTGAAGGCACAGTATATGACGCACATCTTGCAGCATGGTCTACCGCATGGGAAAGAGCCTCGGGGCCGACTGCTGGGACGATGAAGACTGTGTTCGTGGACTAGAAGTTCGCTGAGGTTATGAGGTCTACTGAAACAAGTTCTAGGAGGGGCAGCGAGGATTTTAGGAAGGATGGATCTCATTTCTGGGCAGGTTTGTAGGAAATCATAGCCCTGCCGGAGGATTCTGTTGATGGATTCGAGGCCTGGGTAGTACTGTGTGACCGAGACTGGATTGTGGTTTCAGATGACTGTTGGGCTGAGTAGGTTGTAATGTTGTAGGTGAAAGCTGTTTGTTCATCAAAGCCGGAGGGTAGTTGCGAGATATCAATGCTCGTGAAATACTGTTTGAATAATCCAGGAGCATACGCGACTGTCTCGAATGCCGAGGTCGTAGGAGAGGGAACGTCCGGTACGGTACGGGTGGCAACTGTCGAAATGGAGATACTGTTGAAGGTTGGTGGGTTTGATGTGGACTGAAGAGTTGAGGAAGCCATTGGAGAGGGATGTGGCCTGGGTGTAGGACCGAGTGGATTTCAGCACGTGTCCACTCACCCAGCGCATTAGTCCTCATCGTCCAGGGCCGCTCTCCGTCCTCTCCCGTCTCCAGCTCGAAGTACGCCCTGTTCCTCTCGCGCACGACGTCCTCCAGGTTCTGCATGCTCTCCTTCACCTGCAACAAGGGGGCGTCAGCTGAAAGAGGGGGAGGGGAGAGTTGACAGAAACCTCACATCGTCTTTTCAATTTCTTCGAGAATAGTAGAACTAAGAAAAAGTCCACAACTACTCGTGATGTTGCACAGCATTTTTTTGGGGTGGGGGGGTGGGGGGGGGGGTGTCTTACGGTCCTATTGTCCTTGAAGTGCAGAAGAACTTAAAAAGTCTAAAAAATTACCACGTTACCAGCAAGGGGAGGGGGTGGATCTGTGCACATTTCACCTCACCATAGGGAAGAGAGGGGGGGGGGGGTCTGACCAGATCTCACTGGAGGGAAGAGCAGTTTTGGATTTCTGGAAAAATATGTGACGTAATTAATGGATGCTTCCCCCCTCCTCTGAACACGAGTCAAAACATTATAACATTTGTCCAATGCCAGACTGAATGCTGTCACAGGTATATCATGCAGTGAGGATAGTATAGAAGTGCAGCAGGGTGCCGACATCCTGGTGACGACGCGTCTGGCAAGTGGTGAAATCGTATGTGGCGGGGCAGACTGTCACAGCCCGACACACGGAAACGCGCATCTCTGAAACGGAGTGGCCGGTAGACCGCGCTCGCGTGCTACTGTCGTGAGCGTCTACGCAGAGTGGTCGAAGGACGGCGAAACCGCGACCGGGTGACGAGGTGGCGGACGTCCACACCTCGTCACGGGACACTCCGTAATCGGCGGGATAGCTGGCAGTCTGCGGTATTTCGGAACACGTCGTTCGGCGCGTATTGTCGAACACAAGGCCGTTCCTGTAACGACTCGACGACGTCGCCTGTTATAAGTGCAGTGGGTACGAGGTCACAGAAATTGGTCTGTTGATGAATGGAAATGTGTCACCTGGCCAGATCGGTCACATTCCTCGTCAAACCCAGTCAACGGCCGTGTCCCAAAATGCTACCTTCCGACGAGAACACCCGCTCGAAACGCGCCGCATCGCGGGCGAGGGCCGGTGGGGGGTACTCGACGGGTAGCCCGTAGGACGCGTGGTACCGATCGGAGGCACCGTGACAGGTGTGGGCAACGTGAAAATTATTGCAGACTAGCTGCATCCCTACGTGCTTCAGGTCTTTCCTGGCAGCGACGGAATCTTCCAGCAGCATAACTATCAGTGTCAGGCAGCAACGGTGCCGACTCCTAGCACGAAATATCACTTTCCAGTCGACTCGCTTCTCCCTTCTCTACGCCACAATTCCACCAGATTTATACATTCTACGGAGCACGGCACACGAGATGTTCAGTGTTCCGGCAGGAACGATTCGTCTCGCCGATCGCAAGTGACGATTTGTGATGAGGTTTAGTGGCACAGTGGGGATCACACAACTAGTTGCGAGTTTTCAGTATTCAGCTCACTGTCTGCGTCGACGTTTAGTCTATATTGGAGACATTGGCCATCGTGTCACATTCGTGTATGGCCAGTCGAGTCATCAACTTTGAAAATACTAGATTTCTTTTAATCAGATCAATAGTGGCTCAAGAGGATAAAAAATGTGCTAGAGACTGCTGAAGACCCTAATAATATCATCGAGTGCAGTGGCATAAACTCTATAACGGACGGCGTGCAAACCCCACAGACCCACCCCCACCCAGACACCTGACACCTGTACTAGCTGGAGCCATCGACGCTGACCGTCGCAGCTGGGACGTCAGCTACGTTTAACGGAGAGTGTGAAACACAATTCGGAGCAGTGCAGACGCAGGTAAAGCTTGGAGCCAGTAGGCTCAATTTTTTTTTCGCTTCACACTTTTTGCCTTGTCGACATCTAGGTCATTAGAGCTGGGAGAGAGAACGTGGGACAAGGAACGGGAAGGAATTCAGCCGTGCCCTCTCAAAAGAACCATCGCAGCAATCACCTGTAACGATTTGCGTAAACCGTAGAAACCGTCATCTGGACGCCCGGACGGGGATTCTAACCCGCGTCCTCCCGAATGCGAGGCCGGAGCGTTACCGCTCACCCACCACGCTTGGGCAGGTTGGCTCAGACGTTGGAATTTCACACTAGTACGTAGAATTACAAGCGTGGGAATGGTAATGTAAATAACCATTTTTGTCCTCCTGCCTTAATCTTTCATAAGAGATGGATTTACTTTTGTTATCCTTCTTTACTTTGGGGATTAAATTCAGCACCAGTGCCAAACATTTCTTGATCACTGCTACCTGCACTTCTCAAATGGTTTAGTAATAAAGATTGTAAATTTTCGCTATCACCATTCTTACAGCCCACATCTTAAACATAGTTTCCCATCTCGTATTCGGGAGGACGACGGTTTGAATCCCCGTCTGGGCATCCAGGTTAGGTTTTTCCACGGTTTCCCCAAATCACTCCGTTCTAAAACTGGGATGCTTCCTTCAAAAGGCCACGGCCAAATTCCTTCCCGTTCCTCGCCCCCAACCTTCCCCACCACTAATGATCTTCGCATCCGTGAGGTGTAAAGCCATAGGAAAAAAAAACTGAATGTAGTACTGTCTTTTCCTGGTGCTTATGCAGTGGCATACTTTTATGGGTTCAAGGCAGAAGAACAGCATGAAATCACAAGCATAAAATATTCACACCCACGGCATAAAATATTCACACATACGGCATAAAAAACGGTTACCCTGATGCAAGAAGACCTGGAGAAGAATGGTGACTAGGCAGCAAAACAAAGCAGATGAACCACGAGTGAACTATGCTTCCCCTCGCTTTGTGTTACCTTGTCGATCCTCTCCGGACTAGGGAACAGTTTGTACTGTTCCCGGGCCTCGTGCTCCATCGTCAACAGCATGTTGCGCTCCTTCAGCAGCACGAACCTGCCACAGATTAGAACCGTACGACAAAGACACGATGTTATGTTCTTATACCTCGAGACATGAATGAATCTATATTAGTAATCTCTATTATTGATATTAATTTAGTATATCTGTATATGAAACTGTAAATAAAATGCTGTCACGTAACTAGCAGAGTGAGTCTAACTATATTAAAACACGACATTTCGGCGGTCGTAATTTCTGCCGCCACTGTCAAGTGAGTGCTGTCGGTGGGTTATAGAGCCTCTTATATACCACATGTTGTTCACGACACGTCACCATTTTTCCAGTTGGCCAATGGCTACTGGCAGAAAGTGTTGGCTACCAGAGTGAATCTTTTCTATTGGTGGAAGCCATTAGCTGCTGGCACACGAGAGACGTGCGTACCTTCCAGAAATACTGCTGCAGTCTTATTTTCTGGATCAGTGGGCTCCAGGCTTTACTTAATTGTGATCCAGTATCTCGGTTGACGAGAACATCCGAGATATGGATTTCGACAGCTTCTTCAAAAATGCTATTCCAATACACTCTTGTGTGTGTGAGAGTAAAATTCTGACACGCACAAGAGGTTTTTGGAATAGCATTTTTCTCTGACTCTGTCAAAATCTGTATCTCAGATGAGTTCGTCAACCGATTCATTTCTGTCGAGCGAGAGAACTTACATTCTTGTAGGAGTAGGTATCTATAAACCTCTCCGGCCATCCCGATCTGGGTTTTCCCAGATCACTCCGTGCGATGTGGGGACGGTTCCTCAAAATAGCCCACGGGCGCCCCCTGCCATATCCCGTATATCCCTGCCTATGCACAAATGGTTATACATTAGGCTTGGTGCGATGCACCCTCTGCCACTCACTTTTAGTGAATTCTAGAGTAATAATAGTAGTAGTAGACACTGGATTTGAATCCTGGAGCCCAGCAATCCAGGAAATCAGACTGCAGCAGGATTTCTGGAAAGTACACACGTCTCTTGGCTGCCAATATAAAAGCTTTGAGTTAGTAGCCATGATTTCCTGCCAGAGGAGAAGGAAGATGTAGCGTGGACTCGGTGTGGCATATCAGTGGCTCTATAACCCACCACCGGCAACAGTCACCTGACAGTGGCGGCAGAGATTATGAACGCTAAAACGTGTTTTATCATCGACGGACTAGGTTGGCTAATCACCCTGAGAGGATTTTATTCGACGCCGAGAAACCTCTAGTCTTACATAGTTGCAATGGTTTATAATTCAAGGTACAGTCACAAGGAGGAATGTGTTTTCTGTATAAGGTGTTTAATTACTGAAAACAGTATCCAAATACAGACCAAATGGAAGAAGTATGGGCAGACCAAAGAAAAGATTGGAATAGTCCTTGAAGCCAAAATAGGCTTAATCCTCATATGGGAAGAAGCATGTGAATAATGGTATGCAGGAGGTTGGCCGTTACCACAGCTTGTGCAGGTCGGCGTTGCTCTTGATGCGTAGCTCCTCCCTCCTCCACGAGCGGCCCACCTTCACCTCGTTCTCCCCCCAGTTCTCCTTGCGGTCGAAGAACTCCGTCAGGTCGCTCTTCGCCGCCGTCGTCTTCAGCCCCGCCGCGTGCGGCGTCACCGAGCAGCCCCTGACGGCACGAAAGTCGACGTCGACTATTTTTAGATTTTTCTTGAGGTTAAGAAGCTTATTAGAAACACTGTAAGAAACTAATAATTATTATTTAATAAATACACCACAACAACTGTTGTCGAATATCATTTATTTCACGGACACGTTTTGCGTCTCGTTGTGGCTGACCCTATATGTATATATATAGGATCGATCTATGCCTATTTAATGGGTGTGCCAGGATGACTGACACGTGGGTTCTAAATGGTTAACCTACGATGCCCTATGACTTGCGCCGACTTTCTTCGTATCTTCTGCTCGTGACTTCTTCTCTCTTGAGCCTATCCTCTTCTCCTCTTGCGCTAGCAAATAAACATGAACATCGGGGGTAACTTGTAATTAGGAGAGGGAGCAGGCAGCTACGAGCTACTTGGAATAAAACAATGTCTCTGGAAACCCCATTTAATTGCACTGGACCATAAATCAACTACAGTCGACGTTGTACAAATTCAGAGGTATCCCGTAACCCGCAATACTGACCCTAGGGATGAAACTTAGCCCTACAGTTCACAACTAACAGAGAATGGTGAGGTTGGTGCAGCGAATATCTATCTCCGAGGCCTAGATGTTATCTTGTAGATCGTCAGTCAAGAAGTGAGAGTGATCAATGTACTCTGGCTTGCTGGTAAAGTATTGGCTTGCATGCTCAGCACTGCACGTGTAGCTTGCAACCCGAACTGTCGATCGGCAGAAAGTCGAACAACAGGACGTGCTTACTCGACGTCTGGCTGCAGTGAAACTTCGAAAACTTACAGGATTCTGGTATTAAAATATTATAATAAATGACGTCATGTCACATCGTCGAGTATCTTCAGCGTGCACCATTTTTCTATATGCGATTGGTTTTAACTTTTGAACATTTTTAAAAATCATATAACAAAATTATACGTATATATAGGAAGCATGTGACCTGTATTTAAAAATCAGTTTTTGAATTATTTTGCTTAAATAGGTATAATAAGATAAGATATGATTCATATTGTAACTTACATTTCATTTCCGTTTTGAGGTACATTTGTTGGTCACCTGTGCCCTCAACCAGCAAGCTGATTCCAATATTGTACTCAACTACACAATTTAGATATAGTTGGGATCTTAGGACCCCACTGGTAGTCAAATACGGTTTACAGAACAACTTTACAATGGTGGATAAAATATAAATGAAACTATTTGAAATGAGCGAGCAATGACGGTCTGAGAGATCGCATACTTCTAGATGCGTCGGGCGCTCGAGTATGCAGAGATACCGTTTGTTACCTTTGTGACGCATAATCTGTAGTGCAGCTAACAAGATGCACAACCACAAATTGTGCAACCTGTGATTATGTAATTTCTCACTTGTGAAAGTTGTGAAACCATGCTGTAATCGGATTGTGTGTTTAACTGCCAAAAGCAATAAAGAGGTAACAAATTAGATCTGCAGTACATGTCAAGACTCGGCTATCAGCTGGCGAGGTGCCATTCTGCATACTGACGTTTTGTAAGGATGCTGCACCATCAATACAACAAACTACTGCAAACTTTTGGATGAAGTTAAGACTGTCTATCACTGCAAAAGACACGACCAGCTGATTGGGCACACAATTCTTCTCCATGACAAAGCTTGACCACACCCCGAAACAAGCTCTTGGTGGCCCACGATTTGATGACGACGTCGTTGGAAGGCTTATTGTAAAATCGGCTACTGACGCAATCTACTTCCTTTTACGACGACAACATCAAAAAGTTACCAAGTTGACTGGGAAAAGCATGTTTCTAAAGTGGGAGATAATGCTGAGAAATAATATGTACTTGGTTTATATGTTATGGTATATTATTATTATTTTAAACAAGTCTCATTTAAACTTTACGTATTTGTATGGACTTACAACGTAATGACAGAGTTTCAAGCTGGAATACATTCTATTTTCTTTCTCTCTCTGTTTTTTATTCTGGCTTTAATATAATTAATATTGAGGTTATTAGAGGTGGGAAAGGACTGGGGTGAAGGCACAGGAAGGAATTTGGTCATTGCCTTTTGAATAAATTATCTCCACATTTACCTGGAGAGATTCGGGGAACCGCGGAAAACCCAAATCTGGACAAGCAGGATTCTAACCTGTGCCACAGTCATGGCTGAACACGAGACACTTTAGCCATGTGAGGAGATAACAAAGCACATAGCTACGTGAAAACACATGAATGCAGTAAACTCTGCAATGTGAAGGGCTAAAAAACAGAAGTGGAGGAGAGAGAAAATATTTTAATTTTTCTCTTTTTATGGCTCATCAACTGCTGGGTCTTTAGAGCCAGAGGAGGATATTGGCAAGGAACGGGGAGGAATTCAACCATGGCATTTTGAAGGAACCATACTGGCATTAACATGGAGTGCTTTTTGGAAACTATGGAAAGCTGAAATCTGAATATCCAGATGAGGATATGAACTTGCAGGCCTGGTGAGAAAATAAATTTTTTGGAAATGGCAAATACAAACAGAATATAACAATTATTAACTAAAAACATTTATAGTAGAAAAAGAGAGAAAACATTTGAAGATACAGAGTGGTTCAGGAGGAATGGTAGATATTTAAGAAGGTGGCAGAACAAACAGTATTGAGTAAAAACATTCATACAAACATGGGTCAGATTTCCATTCATTTTAGAGATACAGCTGTTAGAATGTTATGCATAAAATATACTTGAGAAAATGGTCAACAGCACACAAATAACTTATTGGAGCACTTTATCCATGCAAAAACACACACAGAAGTTTAAATTAAATGTTTATGTAATAGGGAAGTATGTACTATCTATGGTGAATTTTGTAAATTAAGAAAGATATGACGGTTCTATTTGAGGATCCAGTACCAGCAGAACTGAGGAAAAAAATAATATTTGAACATCTACATACTAGCCCTACGACTTTACTCCTCGTCGATGTTGAGGTAATCAGCGGTTGAAAGGACAGTATTCACACGATAATCTGAGGGGAGGAGAGTAAAACTTACTACAGTCTACTGTCTACACGTTAGGCATGATGTGAAATTACAAACATCATCTTGTGTCATTTTGAAGGTAACGCGTTTCAAAAGTTTCTGATAATTTCTTTTTCCTTACGGCTTTACGCCTCGTCGACGTCGACGTCATTACGGCTTGATGGGACTGGGGACAATGAACATGAAGGAAGCATCCCGACATTCACCTGGAGTGATTTGTGGAAACTGTGGAAAATACAAATCTGTTTGCCCAGATGGGGATTTGAACCTACGTCCTCCAGAAGGTGAGGCCAGAGCATTACCACTCACCCACCTTGCTTAGTTTTCTGATAAACAGCACAGTGTTGAACAAGAAAGACTGTCCTACAACTGGCTGCAAGATAATCAAGAATTTATACAGAGATCCACTGTATTTAATTTAAACGGCAGCGGAATTATACTGATTTAAATGATTCCTAAGGCTTCACAGCCATCTTTTTTCACGATTAATAGATTTTCAGGGTGTGCCGCATTGCTTATTTTATACTGCTTGGCATTTGCTGCCGTGTCGACATAAACAGTATCCCTGACAAAGGCTTATACCATCACATAAATAATGCGGCATACCCCAAAAATCTAATAATCACAATACCAATTTAGTCGTGGGAGGAACACAGGATATATAAGATTTTGAAAAAGGGAATGCCAAACTGGGCCTTCATACATTCTTTTTACCAATATGCAATTAGTGAACGGAACCAACAGGAACGATTTTAACATTTTTTTTATATATTATGGCTTGACACTTCCTGGATTTGTGGTTATTATAGCATTTGCCTAGAGCTTTTTTTTTATTTTATTTAAAAAAAAGAAGCACATGGCTTCTAATGCAGGGAGACCCACCAACTTAGTAGCTATAAAGAGGTATTTTTGTCACAGTGGAGTCACCTGTCAAATAGCTGCTTGAGTAGATCAATACAACTACCAAGTAAAAAGTACATAACACACATACTGTATCTTGTCCTTTACACCCTGAAATAATTATTATGTATGGTACATCTTCTTTCTCCCCATGCTTCCTTCCACTAACAAATTAATAAATCCCGCAAATCTTCCACAAACTTCCTTCCCCGCCTATACGCTACCGTACGTAATAAGAAATACGATATTTGTAATGGATTTGGTGGTATCGCCTTGTATAATAGTACCAAACTTTTCACGATATTTACACAGACAGTTATAAGACAAAACAGGTAACAAGTCTTTTGACACATTTTGTTGACGATTCATACACATTAAGAGCAGCAAAAATCTAAGGCACTCCAATTAAAACATTTGTATAGAACAACCGTTACGTCTAATTTTAGGCCTATTAGTTTCGTCAAAGGCATGGAAGTTTCATAGCTGACAAAGCAGCATATTGCCTCAAAAAACAGTAATTCCTACAGTTAAAACTTGTTGATTTATACATATATATTGGTTTCAACAATAAGGTATGTTACTCACCTGTCGTCCATAACATTGCTAGGAGGTGGTTTTCCATTCGAAGCGATCGTTAAAGAAGCGATCATTTTTGTTATGGCGCTGGAAGAACAAGCCGTTCTCGTAATTCTTGTAATGCTCAACATACTTATGTTAGTCACCTGTCTGTTTATTGTTTGGTTAACGAATGATTTAAGAGTATCCTCTTTCGCTAAAAGCCATCGATAGAAGTTGCCTATCTTCGCGGTGCCACCAGCAATTGTCTTTGAAGCCAATGGAAAATGGCTAACAGGGCGGATCCTACTCGAAAACGAATGGAATGCGGCGAATTTCCCGTTCTGGAAATTCAGTAGAGCCGATTCCATACATTATGTTTCGAAAAACACCGTAAGGTTCTTTTAAATTAATAGTAGTGTAAAAATGAGCTTTAGTTTCCAGTATATGTGAGCTTAATAATGCCGGTAGTATAATGGTGAGCTGCCATTAATTCTAGTCTCTTGTTATACATTGTGATTATAATACATTAATTACTGGTTATGTACAATCTATATATCGATCTGAAAAAATCTGTGACTATTGTAAGAATTTAAGTGTGAAATTTCCTCTTAAGTTTTTTTTGTTTTCAAAATGTCTGTCGTTTGCTCGAATCAGTGGATTGATCTACTTTGTTTCAGTTCGCCCCCGCCCAGCAGCAGAAGTAATTAGGAATGAATGGGTAGGAAAGGCAGGGAACGACCTGTAACGATGACGCCTTTCGATGATTTTATGTACCTGATCAACTCGGTACTTTTGGGAGAGGAACCGGTAAGTTTTCATCCATCTTGGTTTTATGAAAATATAAATAGCAACATTAAAAAAAAATGAAGGCAATGGCAAAATAAAAACGTGATAAGGAATTGTGTTATTCGTTTGATATATGTCACATACCTCACTGAGGGCATACCTTTCGAGAAAAAGTATAAATTAAAGCAAAATAAAACATTCATGAGATGTGATGTCAAATGAAAGTTTTGATGAGGTGCATTGTCAACAGTGCACAACAGTCATTTCCAGTCATGCCAAAGATAGTGTCTATACTCTATAGCAACTAATGGAAATTTGCTTACATGTTTTCTTGACATTTCTGTAATAAAGCTATGATCGATATTATTATTATGTCATTAATATTTATTTAATATCTTTAATATAAACTTTTTCTTAAATACTACTGCTTTGTGTACTGAAATTTGGAACACAGGTTGCATAGTAGTATTACTTATGAAGAAGTGTGTTAAATTTTTGGATGACAATAAACTGGCACGTTTGTCAGGTTGAAATGCAACCTGGACCATAATGAGAAAACATGTACTTTTTTTACAGCACAAGAGACAATGAATTTAGTTTTAATTAATCACTTAAGCTTGCCTTATTTTTGGGTGGCAATGTACTGGCCTGGCTGTTAGGTTGTAATGCAGCGTAGATGAGAATGTTAGCTGTCATAGTTTTGAAGTAATTATAACATTTGGCTGCTGCATTACATTGGTAGCAATATGTTAAGATTGTATCGTGATTTTAGATTTATTGCTCTAGTGTGCAGATACTATCTCTGGCATGAACAGTAAGATTGGAAATGATGGTGTACTGTTGACGCTACAGCATATTGTGTGTCATCACATCTAGGTTACACTTCATTTTGTTCTAATGAGTACATCTTGAGGAACATGCATGACAAATTTCAAATGAATATCAATTCTGGTAATATCTAGATTGCGATACCGCTGCAACCACTTACCGCCTCGCGATGTAAACACTTCTCGATTGAGAGAGTATGACATCACTGCGTTTCCGTGTGTGACGTGTTCAGACTTCGATCGATTTGAGAATACACGTTAAGCCATGGAACGTAACCAATAGTTATAATAATAATAAAATTTATGGATTGAAAAAATTAAAGAAAATTATTAATTGCACAATTAATAATATTATTAAAATACATACAACATTCCAAACTGATAATTGTTATCGTTCATTAGCGTTAACGTTATTAGTCACAATTCCATTCATTTTTATTTGATTCCGTTCTTCTATATTACCTCGTGTGGCTGAAATTGCCATTAAAATCGTTCAAACAAAATAAAATATTTATAAAAACAAGATTTTGTCAATAACCGTTGGTGTTTAGGTTGAAACGCAGCCTGGACCATACTGACAGTGATAGATAAGATTTGGAAATTGGGTTTCCGCAATATCGTGTGCGACGTTTACTTTTCACTATGCTCCAGGCTACATTAATATGTAAACAGCGATAGATACGACATAGAAATTAGGTATCCGCAATAAGGTGTTCTATAGTTACGTTTCATTGTGGTCCAGGCTGCATGAAAACCTCATCGCAAATGAATTTATTCCTGTACTACTGGTGCAAAATTAACGATTTCTCGATATGAGACATATTAGTGATGGACTACTTTCCGTGGAAGGCCCCGTTAGTGACATTTAAAGCTGCGCCACATTCAGCGACGTAGTGATGTCCATACTTTCCATCCGGAAGTGTTTACATCACAAGGCGGTAAGTAGTTGCAACGCTATCGCGATCTGGATATTACCCAGCAATTCTTTCTTTGTTCTTATTTTATCATTACCAAAATTTAAGTTACAATGGAAGTGAAAAATAATGAAGTTTAGTGCTTAGTGAATCTGTATATGATATGAGTGATAAAGAATTTTAACTGAGTAGTACATTATGAGCCTGACAGTTAGGGTCGGGTTTATTTTGTGATACGCAATGCCGTGTTCGTGTGATACAATGCACGTGTGATTGAAGCTTTGATCTTGTAGCAGCAGGTTGTGCTTCTGTTGAAATGAAGCCTTGAGCAGGATTGAGTATTGAATTTTCGGGTAATATCTAGATTGGGATACCACTGCAACCACTTACCGCCTCACGATGTAAACCGTTCTGGATGGAGAGAGTATGACGTCGCTACGGTGCTGAATGTGATGTATATGTTTTGTGCGCAGCTTTAAATGTCACTAGCAGGGCCTTCCACGGGAAGTAGTCCGTTACTAATACGTCTCATATCATGAAATCGTTAATTTTGCACCAATAGTACAGGAATAAATTCATTTGCGATGAGGTTTCGATGCAGCCTGGACCACACTGAAACGTAACTATCGAACACCTTATTGCGGATACCTAATTTCTATGTCGTATCTATCGCTGTTTACATCTTAATGCTGCCTGGACCATAGTGAAATGTAACCGTCGCACATGATATTGCTGAAACCCAATTTCCAAATTGAATCTATCTCTGTTAGTATGGTCCAGGTTGTGTTACAACCTAAGCGTAAACAGTTATTGATGAAATCTTTTTTTATAAATATTTTATTTCCTAAGAATGATTTTAATAGTAATTTCAGCCATGCAAGGAAATGTAGAAAATGGAATCGAACACAAATCAAGGGAATTGTGACTATTAATGTTAAAGTTACAGGAACCGACGTTATCGAATGTTACTAATGAATGATTAACACTTATCAGTTTGGAATGTTGTTGATATTTTAATAATATTATTAGTTGCACAAGTAATAATTTTCTTTAACTTTTTCAATCCATAAAATATTTTATTACTATTACTATTGATTATGTTCTGTATTCACAAATCAATCGAAGGCTGAACACGTCGCACAAGGATACTGTGACGTCATACTATCTCCATCCGGAATTGTTTGCATTGCAAGTCCGTAAGTGGTTGCTGTGGTATCCCAATCCAGATATTACCTGAATTTTTTTGTTAACGTTGATAGTATGTGGAATATAGCAATTGACGTTACATAGTGACATGTATCATAATGAAAACTACTTCTGAAATTTCTTCAAGGAAGTATTAATCAGAAATGGCATGATTGTAATTATTAGCCATATTTGTTTTTCCTTCTCTTTTTTGCAACAAAGATATGGGTGATAGCACAATCACTGGGACTCATCCAGGAATTGTCATTTTGGTCTGAAAACTGTTGCACACGTTCATTGGGTTATGATATTTAATATATGTTGCTCTTAGAGCTGTAAAATATATCCATCCTGTCAAATTCCACACGAAAAGTGCCGTAACGTAAAGTGGCGAGTGACTGGGAGAAGGCATATAGCCATGTACAATGATAACGCTATTGTTCCTCTGAGTATATTATTTAGTAATATGTTTCTATTACACCGTACAAGATAGTGTATAATGCACCAGCTTCATGGAAAATAATAGTTAAAAAAAAAAAAAAACTGCTGTAGCAGTACACACTAGGCGACGAGAGGACGCCATTTGTTGTCGTATGCGACATCCAGCGATGCTAATATTACGTGCAACATAATGCATCAATGACCAACAACAACGAAATCCAAATCAACTTAATTTTATTATAAAAACAAAATTTCAAGTCCAAAAAGCTAAGGAAGCGTCTGTCCATTTTGGTCCAGGATACATTCCAACCTATCCACAGATGCCGCAAATGATTCTGCTTGAAAATCATAATAACTTCAGTGTTTAATAAGTCCAAATTTCTAGCGAATTATGTTTTAACAACAAGAACCAAACACTTTTTTTGTACAGGCTGCATGTCAACTTAATTTAAACTTAACTTAGTCCACAACCCGAATGTTGGTTGGATCCTCCAGAAGGAGGCATATTAAGCCATTGTGTCAGAGGTAGGACGGCCAGTTCCTTTCCTCTGGGACCTACAGTTTAACGTGGAATCCGAACCACGGAGCGTCCTGGCATAACTCATATGATTAAACACAACTCTCAAAATTCCTGCGCCTGCCGGGATTCGTGCCCGGGGCAGGAGCAGCGAACGTTTTTTGAAAGCAAGCGCTTAGGCACTGAGCTACCAGAACGCTCGCGTGTCAACTATAAAAACTAAATTCCTTCGACCTAATGCTGAAACAAGGATATTGTCGCACTTTCAACCTAAACATAAGCTATGTTAATATTGCCGCAACCTACTTTGATAAATGCCTGAGAATATCAACATCTCCAACATAACAACATGCTGGATATGTTTCGTGACAATGTAATGCCTATTATCGTGAACGTCACACGTGTCTACGTAAGTGAGGTAACTAACGTTCGCTTACGGTTCCAAGTTGATTTTTTCAGCGTGTAATTTTTTCCATATTTATTCTTTTGATAGCAACATATTCCCAAGTAATATTGTGCAAAGATGTTGTGCATGATCATTATACTTCGCTGTAATGCTACTCCCAGTCGCTCGCAATATAGCGTAACGGCACTTTTTGAGTGAATTTTTTGAGGTATCTATATATTTTACAGCTCTAAGAGCGACGTATATTACATAGTATCACAAAATGAACATGTGCGACAGTATTCAGACCAGAACGACAATCCCTTGACGAGTCCAAGTGATTGTGCTAGAGCCAAGATGTGAATAGAATAGGCCTTCTAGAATTGGAGATTGGTTTTCTTATAATTAGCTATAAGATAGTGCTAGAACAACTTTATACCAATTTTTGTGGACAAAAATTTTACTCCTTCCTCGTGGTAGCCAATATCTCAGGTGAGAAGCGAATGTAAACATAGATTAATTTCATTGTCACCATTTATTATTCTATGAATATATTCTAGACACAATACTACCTTACAAGCAATTATTAAGAAATGGTGGTGATCTTTTGGAACTTTGATTTACTGCTTCGATATGATGTGTTCTTCACATTCTCCGTTGACATTTTATGGAAAATTCACCTTAAATGCAATCCGAAATACCATAAAATTAGTTGGCTAAGCAACTTTGAAATGCCATTAGCTCTGCAAAATTACACAAAAATTGTTGGTGCAAGATTCGTATTAACCTAAATTCTTATGAGGTGAGAATTGAATGATTCCCAGCGTACAGCTGATAAAAAGTTTTTTTTTTTTTTTTTTTTTTTTTTTGTAACAGTTTAACGTCCCTTTTTAACAACGTGGTCTTCTTTAGAGACGGGAAAGGATGGGGGCAAGGAATGGGAAGGAATTCGGCCATGGCCTTTTTGAAGGAAGCATCCCGGCATTCGCCTGGAGTGATTTGGGGAAACCATGGAAAACCCAAATCTGGATGCCCGGACGGGGATTCGAACCACCGTCCTCCCGAATGCGAGGCCAGAACGCTATCCGTTACACCACCACGCTCGGTGATAAAAAGTCTTCTCGTGTGTCCTGCCACACACAATATGTTGACTGCACCTCTGCTGTCTCTATGTAGCTCGAGCTTGATACTGCGACTACGTCACTGACTGTGAATTCCTCGCGGCTTGTACGTGTGTCGAGCGTTAAGTAGACGCGTACGAGTCCTGTTGTCACGTGAGGAACCGTCCCAGCATTTGTCTGGAGTGATCCGGGAAAACAATGGAAAACCCAGATCGGGATGGCTGAATTTATGTATCGGAAGCTACTCTTGTCGGATTTTAAATTTACTCGCCCGGTGAATCCTACATATTCCATTCCCTAATCATTTGTTGGAAAAATGAGTACAGAAAGAATCTGTTCTGGCCCTGATTTCTCTTATCTTATTTTCGCCGTCATTCTGAGATATGAATGTCGCTGGTGGTAATATTTGTTTGCTGTCATTCTGAAATACGTCAGTCATCAATTTTTCAATTAGCTTCAGTTGAAAGCAATGCCTTCGGTGGTCCAGGTCTTCCCAAACTAACTCCTTCAACATCGCACTTACGCTTTGGCTCCAGCTATATATATATACCTGTCACGATTCGGGCATGTCTTCTTTGGACCTTCTCCAGTGCCTCCATTAACCCCTTTTGATGGGGACCCCATACAGAACAATATTATTTTAAGTGAGGACGTATTAGTCACTTGTATGCAATAGATTTAACTTCCAGAGTGCATGGTTTTAAATTACGACCTAGAAATGGGAGCATACGATTTCCTTTCCAAATTACATTCTCGATATGCTCATTCCATGACAAATTATTATGAATTGTTACCCATAGGTATTTTGCGGAATCTACCTTTCTATACTGCAAGTAGATAGACTACATGATGCGCTTTGTGATGTGAATGATGACTCGGATGTGGGTTTCATCCTTGGGGTGAACAGCCAGATTTCTGTTTCTTTCACGGTTGTTGGTGGTACTGCAATGCCCACCACCTTAGAGGGGATTGTCCTTTTGCTATAAAAATTTGTGCACACGTTTCTTGAGGGATGTTATTTAATAAAAATTGTACATTGTAACAATCAAATATATACCAAATAAGTAAAATTGTTACCGAGCGTGGTGGGTGAGCACTTCCTCGCACTCGGAACGACACCGGTTCGAATCCCTGTCCTGGCATCCAGATTGGGTTTTCCACGGTTTTCCCAAATTACTCCAGGCGAATGCTTCCTTCAAAAGGCCATGGCCGATTTCCTTCCCGTTCCTTGCTCGCAGACCTCGCATCAATGAGGCGTAAAGCCATAAGTAAAAAAAATGTTAAAGATATGTATAGTTCTGTACAAGTTATTAGCAAGAAATAGTATTACTGCATGTTTATGTTCTTTGTTGCTGTTCCTCAGGCTTCATCCATATGTTGTATAGGGGAGAAGTATTGGCACAATAAAAAAATTTACTGTACTACATTGAAAGTCGATAGCAGACATGTTGCACCTTAGAGTGGTTATTGAACTATCAGTGACAGCCAACCAACCTCTTATGATGAAACTAGTTACAATAATGCACAATATTGGTTCTCATTGTGGACCAACTTAACCATGATCTTTGTTAATATTGTCGATATTTTTTTCACGGTTGTCATTGCTGTCCAGGACGCATTTCAACATAAGCATAACCTCCGATAATATTGACTTGTGGCTACAATGTGAAATGCATTAGAGTTTGAATGTCAAAGACGGTTCATCAATTAACTTACGTTACAGGCTGTCTCCTGCCGTAGCTCAGTGCTGTACATTTATAAAGGATTGTGTGCCGATACCTCTCCCCTACGTGTCGTACGGATGCAGAAAATAAAGGATTGTAGTGACACATCAGGTTAATACACAGAAGTTTTAATAGGAGTGGATAGGAAGTTGCAGATTTAATGTGTTCGTGTAATATTGGGAGTTAACGTAATATATTTTGCAAAAAGAATTATATAAGCATGACTAATTGTTTGTAAAGGCTCAATTTTGTATGTGGTTTACGAATAAATGCAGAGTGAACAGTATAGTGATCTGTGTAGAGATCAAAATCCACATAACGTACTGATCACGTATTAAAGGCCCAGCCTGATGAAACCTGGCGACTTAACGTTATCGTGATGGGGTGAGAAACAGCTTCGAGCAGCATACGCAGATAATAATAGTGTTTTCAGGTGGTTTCACCAGAACAATTAGAGTGAATTCCATCGCTGAAACACATCATTAACTCAGTCAGTCAGTCGACAGCATTATAAAAATTCTCGACACCCAAAAAAAACTTTGTTCTTGGGTGATAATACTTATTTTGTGCATAATAACATGGATGAACTATCCGTATTCCAGACAGTTTTACTCATTTAGTATATATATGATGATGATAATGTACAAAATCTCTTAAAATCATACCTCCGAGGGAACATGTATATAAGTTTTTATAACAAAAGAACTATTTCTTCTGAGGTGGACTGCATTATAGAGGAGTCTCACTGTTAAATGCTGTGACAGTTTGTTCAAAAGATCAGTCGAAATTCTTTCCTACCCTTTGTCCATTTCTCTGATGGATGTAATGACCTCAAACCACGAACAGGTAAAAGGAATTGAAAATATGATGCTAATGTATTAACAGTAGTAATTACCAGAAAATACTTTATGAGAATCAAGTTAGGAAAAGATGTTTTTTTTTTTTTTTGAAAGTATATGTTTAATCTTCAATATTTTCCCTGTATCCTTCAAAGTAGTCCACCTCTGACATTATGCAGTTATGCCAACTTAGTTCCCTGTTTGAAAAACTCTGTTGTAATGGTATGGTCTTGAGCTCAGTATGCAATTTCTCTATTATTACGTCTATTGTTGCAAAATGTCATCCTTTGAATGTTCTTTTGAGTCTAGGGAACAGAAAAATGTTACAAGTTGCCATATCTGGAGAATAGGCCGATTGCAGCATCACGGTGGACGAGTGGTAAAACTCTGGTCTCGCATTCGGGAGGACACGAGTTAGAGCCCCTGTTCAGTCGTCGAGATTTTGATGTTCCTTGGTTTTCCCAAATTACTCCAGGTGAATGCCACGATGGTTCCTAGCCATATAGCTGAAATGATAAATAAATAAATGCATTCATCCCAGTCACGTGCTTTGCACAACAACAACACTGCAGTAGTACAATGCACACACACACAGTTATTGTGAACTATATACTGCCAACAGTAACGTTTGTATAACTGTTTTTTTTTTTTCACTTGGTGATTACCTTAGCCAAGAGACTATCTCGCGTGTACCTCTTGAAGCACCTTACGTATCCCTGGGGGGTAAGCGTACCACTAATAGGGAACCACTTCACTAAACCATTCCCTGAACCTGTTGTTTTCCCATCCCCCCACCACACACACACATGGGAAAAGTCAAGTCCATATCGGGTAGATATACAGTTGGCTGCCACGTTTTGATAGCATCAAGTATTGACATCACAGAAATATCACCACGGCTACTAGCAGTCAACGTTGGATCTTGTAGTATATTTCAGGTGGCATTATTCCTACGGTATGTGTTTTTGGGGGCTCTGTTTTACATTTAATCTTGAATGATCAGCAGAAGGAACATCTAGTACATTATCGGCTTCATAAATGTTTCTAGGGATCTTGTCTCTATCGTCTAACTTTTAAGCACTATAAAATCCCTATACTTAATCCCGCTCTTTACCTCTCTGCCCATGTCAAAACTAGCAGGATTCTTAACTCCACTAAGCGTTCATATCATATGATGCCAACCTATTCTTACAGAAAAGTCTAAAGCTTCTAAGTAAGATTACAGCAATGTCAACGTGTTCTGTGTAACATGCAGCAGTCATTCCTTCAGTAGTAATTAATTTTTTCTTTTTTAACCAACAAGAACTACAAAACATTGTTTTTGTGGTAGCACTATTCAGCAGTATATTTTTTGACTGAATGGCACAAAATAATACATTAAAATACGGAAAACAGGAAAAGCGACTCCATCACTCGCCCACCCCACGTGCTTTGTACTGCTATGCCCAAATACTTCAGGGAATCAACCGCATCAACAACTGACCTGTTTGCTTTGTATTCACGAATAAATGGATTATTTTTCTTGATGATGTAAGTTAACATTAATTTAGCCTCTAATGGGATCGCCTCAAGCTTAGGTGAATTGGGAATTTTTAATATTGGGACCACAATTAAGAGAAAATATTTGAAATAAATTCTTGACATTCCCATAAAATTTTCAATTGGCTCACCATCTCCTTCAAAAGTAAGTTCTTCAATAATATTATTAAATTCTTTGCAGATGATAACTTTCCCTAATCCACCACATTGGTACTTTTCTTTTTCTTCTTTGATATCGTACGGATGATTGTAAAGACGGCAGCTGCCACACACACAGGTGACGATATATCGTAAGCTGAGCATTCACCGAGTGGTGTGGTTATTTGAAGCAGGCTCATGCGACCGAGATTTCCTTTTCTATAAGCACACTCAAACGAACACATTCAAACGAATCGCCTTAGTGTTCTCAAGTAAATACAAGGCCTAATATTCAGTGATCTACAGCAATCATTAATACAGTATTGTATAATCAGAAATGTGTTATTTAAAAAATGCACAACCGACTCCTAACAGTACGTGTGTAACGTACGTGTCTCGGGAAGAAGTAAAGTTGATTGTTGTACGGGTTGTAATGAAACCGAGACAAACAATAACAACTACTCAACGTGGTCTCAAAGACCTAGTGACAGAGTTTGTAACCGGCTGTTGTAGGTGAAGCCACTGTTGGATGTGCACACACTAATGCCTGCACGTGGTGGGATTTAACACATTTTTATGCAAATTTTTGAAGAAAATTACTGTGTCGAGGAGAATAACAAAAATTAGTTTTTAATTAACAATTGAAAGTTTAATTAATGTTCCAAATCCCGCAGACCATTTGCGATCACAAGGTTCCTCAAATTTCTTCATATTTCTGAGGTTGCAGTGTCGTTAACCAAAACGGCTCACACCGACAACTCTTTTATAACCCTCACACACATCTAACTTGTATACATTATTATATACGAGAACGGTGCAACAAGGAAAGTGTAGGTCGAAACTCTCACACACGCATAAGGCCGCTCCAGGGAGACTGTCGGGAGCTGGCTCTCACACGCCAAACGTGTCGGTTTCGCGGGCGTTCTTAACCGACTTCTGGAAGCTGACGTGTATTTGGGATGAGGGGGAGGGGTGGGTCTTCCTCTGTACTCCCAAGGTCCTGTGCGAAATCTGACTTTAAAGATCTGTGCGGCGGTATTTCAAATACCATAGCCAGTTCTCAAACTCCCGGTCTGTCGGTTTTGGGAGTAGCTCGTAATATATGGCCACGCTACACCGCCACAGTAGCGTCCACACTGGCTCACGTTCGAGGCTTCTAAACTGCCGACACGGTCGGCTCGACCCGAGTGTGCTTGTCGCTCGATTGCTCGAGCATTCGCACTTGAGCGGTTCACTTCACTGAGCCGCTCATTCGCCTCAGCCCGTTCGAGTGTGCTCGCGGTCTTTCGGTGCTAGTGTGCTCGAGCATTCGCACTTGAGCGGTTCACTTCACTGAGCAGCTCATTCGCCTCAGCCCGTTCGAGTGTGCTCGCTTTCTTTCGGTGCTAGTGTGCTCGAGCATTCGCACTTGAGCGGTTCACTTCACTGAGCAGCTCATTCGCCTCAGCCCGTTCGAGTGTGCTCGCTTTCTTTCGGTGCTAGTGTGCTCGAGCATTCGCACTTGAGCGGTTCACTTCACTGAGCCGCTCATTCGCCTCAGCCCGTTCGAGTGTGCTCGCTTTCTTTCGGTGCTAGTGTGCTCGAGCATTCGCACTTGAGCGGTTCACCTTCACTGAGCCGCTCATTCACCTCAGCCCGTTCGAGTGGATACGAGGCCTTAGAGAATATTTCAAGTGATGCTAATTGTTTTCTACCCAACTCCCTGGTGTGGAATGTACTACCCACACTTGTCGAAAATTAAGGGTGCTACAAGCGACACGTCTGTGTTCAGTAATATCTTGCCTGTAAGTGCCCGTTTGAACTTCTCTCATGATTGTCGCTCTGATCCACTCTTCTTCTTAGTTAGTACTGTCTTAGAAATGTGCACCCCAAAAATCAGCCCAAATGGACTACTTGCCATTTACAAATTATTTTAGTATACTGTACAGGAGACTTTTGGTGAAATTTTTAGAAACAGAATTAAATATAAGCATAAAAATTACTTTGTTGGCATAATTTGGTGAGGCTCAGTTGTAATGGCAGGCAGTGGTCTGTTGCAATTTCTTAGCGATCAGTTCAGATAAATCAATTCTTGTCACTAGTTGTGTAAGCGATTAATGAATTTGCAGGTAAAGGCATTTATTTACCTTATCTCGTTGTAAATGACACTAGTTGTGTCGTTCTGATCTAGGGTGTGTTTCACTAGTTGCTGCTAGAAAACAGAACCTCTCACACTTGACACTTGCAGTTTTATTACCCCACAAGGTGTAAAGTAATTTGGTGGTTTTGTATACTCCCATTCATCGACCACAATATAATTACAGAGTGTGGTAATGCTCTGGCCTCGCGTTCAAGAGGACGCGGGCCGAAATCCCCATCTGGCCATCCAGATTTAGGTTATCAATTACCCTATATCATTCCAGGCGATTCCTCGGATATTTCCTTCAAAAAACCATGGCCAAATTCCTTCTTACTCCTTGTCCTCAGTACTTTCCTGCCTATAATGATGTCGATGAGGCATGTATAAAAATAACAAGATAGTTTACAGGGTGCCTAAAAAATGCTTATACAAACTTTAGGGGTAGGTCGCTCGTACCAAAACCTTGAAGACGTCCATACCAACGTGTGTCTGAAAATCCTCTATTTTTGAACTGTTTATGAAAGTTTACACGTTTCAAGGTGAAATACTCGTGCCACAGTACAGGTCAGATACCAGTATCACTTTAATATTAATGGAGTAGTGGGCGAGTGTCCATTAGGTCTGTACTAAGGATTACAATCCCGCACTGTTTTCAATCCCGCGGGATTTGTGCCAATCCCACGGGATCTGTGCAAATAATAATTAAATTAATAAATAAATTTTAATGTTAAATTATTAAAATTAACAGTTAACAATATTTTAATTGGGAAAATGACATCAAAACTTTTTAAATAAGAAAAAAAAGGGAAATTAACCCACCACTTACGTAAGTGGACGGCGCGGTGAGAGGGAACACTTATGCTGAAAAACAGCTACACAATATTTCGGCATCTGCCTTCTTCGGTGGTAGAAAAACAGGCCATTATGTCTATGTTCTCATTTGTTTTCTGGTCATCTTTGATGTGGATAATTTTAGAATATGACCACTTTTAAATTCAGTTGCATATTCTTTACAAGGAATCAAGTTATGAATAGATCTTTACCCACAATCCATAATAGATAATTTTATGATATCACAAAGTTCTGTGTTATTCATTTCAATGTCTAGTTTAAAGTGCCTTATAAACAAAACTACTTCGCAGTTTAAGATGAAGCTTTACATTCACTTTTGAGACACATGTACTAAAGTTATGTTAATTAGGGGGGAAAAATTGCACCATCCAATACCATCCCTGCGAAAGGCTGAGAAATTCGGCTGCTCATTTTTGCTTATTGCGTTGTGCCTTGTGGAGTGGGAAAAGGACTTGGAGCAAGGAACGTGTAGGAATTCAGCCGTGTCCTTTCAAAGGATACATCCCAGTCTTCACCTGGAGTGATTTGGGGAAACCACTGAAACCTGCACGGCCGGAAGGTGATTCAGACCCGCGTCCTCCTGAATACGAGGCCAGGGTGTTACCACTCGTCCCGTACCTTTGTGTAGGGAATTGTGCGAGCCTGCCTGGTCTTATCTCTGGTAACTAATTGGTTTGCTTTACCTACGCTTCCACGTTCTCGTATTGACTATTGTGACTGGTTAATGCTAACGCTCTGGCCTCGCATTCGGGAGGATGTGGGTTGGAATCCCCGTCTGGCCGTCCAGATTTTGGTTTTGTGAAATCGTTACAGGTCCGGGATGGTTACTTTATAAAAAAAGCCATGGCCAAACTCCTTGCTGTTTCTTGCACACAGTCCTTTACTGTAAAGCCATGAGCTGAAGTATGTTCTCGCATTGTTACCAAAGATATTCCTGCTCGTGATTATTTTAAATGTTGCTGTTTTAGATAATGTGGCAATGGTGGTGAAGGGAAAAAAATGAAAAGTAATTACTGTTCCATTTCTTCTTCTATTTTTTTTTTGTACTTTGCCAGTACGTTGCATTCCGATTTTGTAAGGTGCAGTACACAAGTGTAGAGAATTATGAAAAATGTATCATTTTCCAGGAAAGCAACTACAAGGGTAAGGCACGGTAGATAATAGGAGTAGGGGGAAATAAACTTATATTAAAAATGTTTTGCTGTCTTGAACTGCTGTGATTCAGTCCACGTATTTATACCTTGATATAATTTGTGCTGTTACATCCGTTACAACCTACCTGCACGTTGCCATTTGTAAGAAAATCGGCCAAATCCCCATCCTACCATCCGGATTTCAGTTTTCCGTAGATACCTGCTCCAAGCAAATCACGGGATGGTTCCTTTGAGATGCCATGGGTAAATTCCTTCTCATCCCTTATCCTCCTTTTTCCTGCCTCCAAACATTACAATTTTGATTAGCTGTAAACCCAGAAGTAAAGAAACCTGCATCCGTAAGCTTAGTAGATGACTGTTTGGCTCTCAGGTTTGCCATTCATTTTTCCATTCCACCATTTTCACCTGATCAGCTGCCACGATGCCTGCTCCAGTAATCACGGCGAACTCCTTTGCACGTGCATTAGTTGACGTGGCTCCATCAGATGTAGGCAGCTGATGCATTTAAAAGAAGGAAAATTTTCACCTGCAGCACTGAGAGGGGTTCCATACTGCGAGATTGGCGTGAGGGAGGATTTGTGGCAATACTTGAGAATTCAATACCACCAGAATAAAGGTGATAATTGCAAAACATAGCCAATACATAACTGAAAATAAATTATAAGAAAATACTGTTCAAATCTGCCCTAATATCTGTATAACTATTGTTTCTCCAGGGATGTATCCAGCATACGATTTGTTTGATTAAATACAAGGGGTTATCCAGAATAACTGGAATCTCATTGCCGTGGGCGGACCTCGTGTATTACGTGTTTCTGCCGCTAGGTGTTTATAGTGCAACTCATTGCCAGTTCATGCCACCTGTTTTGTTGACCTGGGTTGTTCTGTTAATCTGCAGTGATTGTTTTTGCTAGTGCTGTTTTGTTATTGTTCCGTTTTTGATGGTGGCAGGTTTAAGTGAGCAATTTGCAGCTGTGAAATTTTGTTTTCTACTCAATAAAAATGCTGTTCAAACTGTTTTAATGTTGAAAACAGCTTACAAAGATGACGCTATGAGGAAAACTCAAGTGTACAAGTGGTTCACTCAGTTTTAAAATGGCAACATGCCAATTGATAGCAAATCTCATTCACGACATCCATCAACTGCCCAAATTGACAAAAATGTTGAAAAAATTTGTTAGCTTTTGTGCTCTTAGACTGTCAACAGACAATTGATCAACTATCAGAGATTAGTGCGTTATCTTGGAGCTTGGTTCAGCGAATTTTAACCAGAGATTTGGGAATGAAAAGGGTTGCTGCCAAGTTTGTTCCTCGGGCTCTGACTGACAATCAAAAAGAACGTCGAGTTGAAACATGTGCTTTGAAACAACAGCTTGAAATTGATACAGATTATCTGTCAAAGGTCATTACTGCTGATGAGTCATGGTGCTATGGTTATGACCCAGAAACAAAGCAACATTCAAGCCAATGGAAGACGCCATCGTCACCCCCGTTCAAAAAATGTCAAGTCAAATCAAACATCAAAACAATGTTCGTTTGCTTTTTTGATGCCAAGGAAGTAGTTATTTGGAAGTTTTAAGAAGGTTACGCAACAGTGTTCGCTCTAAAGAGAGCTGATTTGTGTGAGACAGGAGACAATGCACCTGCGCACACAGCTGTCTCTGTTAGGCAGTTTAAATGGCATGGTTCCACTGCCCCACGCACCTTACTCGCCTGACCTGGCTCCGTGCGACTTTTTCCTATTCCCGTGCATGAATAGGAGCATGAAAGGACACCAAATTGACAAAATTGAAGAGGTCCCGAAAAAAACGAGGGAGGAGCTGTTGGCCATTTCTAAAGATGACTGCAGAAAATGTTTCGAACAGTGGAAGCACCGGTGGGACAAATTTAATTTATTGGTTGTAATGGAGAGTATTTTGAAGGGGATAAGGTTGTTTTGTAAAATATTTGAAAATATGTAACTTTTAGAAAATAATTCTGGTCTTTTTGGGTACCTACCTCTGTTAACTCAAAAGGGGTTTTCACTCGAAATATTGTATTTTCTTTGTTTGTGTGTTGTTTTGTGTTGCTGCTGCTTTCTTCCCTTCAACTTTGGTGAGTGTTGGGTGTATTTTCCCTGTCCTTTCCATCTTAATATTGCCTCGCGACATTTCCTTCCTTTCCTTGTTACCTCTACTATTACTTCTTTCATTTAATCACTTTTGTCTTGCTTTGGTTTATGTCTAGTCCAAAATCTTCCTTCAGTATTTTGTTAATCGCGTTCAGTGACTTCTATCATCAGCCAGACAATGTCATCAGCAAAACATAGATTACTGATTGTTTTTCCTTGAACACTTATGCCACATTCACATTTTTGTTTTATTTGCTTTGTTGCTTCGTCTATATACACATTTTAATTGGGATATTCTACAACTTTGTCTCACACAATTTTTAACTAATGCATGTCTCCTGTGGTTGTGCGGTTTTACGGTGGACCGGCTACTTGTTTTCGCTCTGGTGTGCGGACAGGAAACCTACCATCACGTGAGTGGTAGGAGGCGTCAATAATACACCAGCTGTTTATGTACACGTGCGAACAGTTATTCATTAATGTACATCACAACAGTTTACCATTCCCATATTTCCACCCTATTAAGAGTAAATCATCCCCGTATAGCAGGTTCATTCCCACGTGTTGTTATTGTAGTTCTGTGATGTGAAGGCTGCTACCTCCGTCTCTGCTTGTAGCCGCCTGCGAACCGTCTCGACCAGTTCGACTCGTTCGACCTCCAGAAGGGATAACGACTGTCCAGTCCCATCCTGTATCGATGTCGTCATTTGTCCTGGTTACGTCATCGCTCAGTTGACGCTCTGTGAGTATTCACGTACCCTCTGGCTCAACTGTTTACAGTAACTGTCGCAGCTGTAATTTTTCTGTAAATCCCTGGGTCACTACACCTCCTCTCTCCTGGTTAGATTGTTCCACCATAGTCTCCCAACTATTCGCTCTGTTTTCACTATTTACAATTTCAAAGTTATTCTTTACACGCAACACTTTTCCATCTTATATTTACACATGTTGGCTTGACATGTACTTTGTATAGAATGTTCGTAGTGTACATGTGGTGTCGTGAAAATGCGTGTCTTCAATGTATGTTCTCGATGACTTCAGTGACTGTGTCCACGTGTATATCTCTGCCACGTGTTGTGCTGTGCCGGTTTTGCTGACGTAGGATCTCTGGCCTCGATGGCACCCGCACGGTGTTTATACACGATCTCACCAACTTCTTCTAATAACTCGTGATTTCCTTTGTAGTTCCTTCTTCTTCTTCAATTGTATTGCCCTTTTACTCATCCACCTAATAATACACTTTGTTGCCTATCTCTTGTGTATTCTGAATAATAAGTGTACCACAAAATGTATCAAACCCACAGTCTCATAGAACAACACTTCAGTTCATTTTCCAGTCTTTTGTTTGTCGCCTTCTCTGTGATGATATCTCCTTTGTAGTTCTGTATCCTTGTTCCAAAAAGTACAATATCTGCTACCTGAAAAGAACCACAGAAAAGTGAACGTTTCTGACTTCCGACTGATACGACGTGGCACTGCTTGACTCTGAGACACCTCGACTATTATTATTGACCTTAGCCATTCGTTTCCTAGTGTGGTCGAAACACGACTTTAACCTGAACTTGATCCCGTGTGTTTGCTCTCTAAAATTTGAATAATTTCTTTTTAGTTAGAAGTATTAACTAGGAACAAGGCCTAAGCATTAACCACTTGCTTTTATCATTAGGTTCAGAGCAAGATAGAGGATAGGGGGGGGGGGTATTTACAAAATGAGTTAATAATACCTTTAGAAATGTAATATTATTTTGAAAAACAATTACAAAAGGTAAAAGATAAACATAGCGATACTAGCATTCAGCTGCTGCTTTGTGCACGTGGCTCTTATTGTGGGTAAAATTTCGTTATCCTTTTTCTTCCTAGTGCCTCGTAGTTGAATGCTGTAGATAATATCTACGAGGCAGAGTCGTATGAAAACTTTAATCATTTTTCATGTATTGTGCACACATACAAGCTACCTGTATCATTTTTTTGTCATAGTCTCCTCCATGCTCAATGCTTGTCAACAGTGTTTCTGGAGTGCCTGAATTCCTGCATAAAAATTCTTTTGTGAGACAACACAACCACTCGCATGCCACCGATTGGACTTTCGTTCCAGAAAATGTTTCTTTTAGGGATCCAAACATAGGGCAGTCACTCAGGGCAAGGTCAGGTGACGGGCTGTAGTCTCAGGAGTCATAACACTGGGTGAATGGTTAACGTGTTGGCCCCACATTATGGAGGATGTGGGTTCGAATCCCTGTCCGGGCATCCCGATTTGGGTTTTGCCCAGATCGCTGCAGGCAAAAGCCGGGGTGCTTCCTACAAAAGACCGTGGCCGAATTCCTGCCCATTCCTTGTTCCCAGTCCCATCCCATCTCTAACGAACTCAATTTCGAAGAGACATAAAGCCAGAAGTTAAATAATAATAATAATTAAAAAAATAAAAAATAAATGAAGTGCCTTGCACAGAGCATCAGCTACAGATGTCACACCATTCGTACACTTGCTGCTGCGACACGCAGGTATCCCTATACTGTAACTTCATTCTGCAACAACTTTTTATAGGCACCGCGCAGGCTTGTAGGCCCTCCTTTCAAGGTGGCGTAAAGCCGTAGCATTGAATGAAGATTATGCTGGAAAATAGTGTTGTGTAACTAAAAGATTGGGAAATAACATGGTGTATATGGATGCCAAATAAAGCAACCCGTTTCAGAAAAAAATGTGTTGCATTACTTATTGAACGACCCTCGCAGTATAGGCTTTGCTAACACGTGGCCGTCTCTTTGCCAAAATTATTTTTCCACGTGAAATTCAGGGGTGTTTAGACAGTCGAGATCTAATCTCGAATAGCAGACACACTGAGCTACATCTATTGAATGACCTGTTGCTCTGTCTGAAGTGTTTGTTAGTGTTGAGACTGTGCACACTGTTTACCCGCGTCGCTTCGACTGTCGACAGACGGTGGAGGACTTCATCCTGCTGGTGGGCACGTTCGTCGCGTTCGTGGCGTTCGTGCTGTGGTGCTGCTTCCCGGTGGTGCCGCGGGACGGGGGCGGAGGTGGCGGGGGCGGTGGGGGCGGGCCGCCCCTCCAGTACGACCCACGCGCCGGCCACCACGTCCACGGACACAGCCACGGCGGGGGCAGCTGGTGGGGCGGCGGCGGGGGGCGGCGCGTGGACTGCCGCCCCTACGAGCCCCTGCCCGCCCCCGCGTCCACCACCTCGTAACACCTTCGCAGAGCTGGCAGTATCCGGGGACGTGTGTACTCTGCTGTCCGGCACTGATGCTTCCCTTACAAATCCTTATTTTCCCTTCTAACAATAGAATTTGTACACATACATTTTGCTGTGTAAGATTTAGCAAAATATTGTCACTTTTAATATTTTCCTCTATGCCATCTTAGTAGCTGCCTGAATAATTTTTTTTTTTTTTTTCCCCTTGGCTTCTCTCTTCCTTCTTGTAATAATACAAGGGTTGATCAGAATCAAAGGTTACAAAGCCTGCAATTAAACATGTACATTTTATTTCATACAACCAATATAGCCAACTGATAGCATATACATTAGGTTATTTTCCGACATAGTGTCCATATCGGTTTAGGCACGAGTTTGAATATTGCTTCCTGGAAAACATCCCATCCTTGCGTGTTGAGCTACGTTGTCGTGAAGTGTTTCACCTTGTCTAAAGTGAATTGTTGGCCTTGAGGGTGCTCCTACAAGTGACGGAATACGTGAAAGTCGCTTGAAGGGACGTCTGGGATGTGGAGAGGGTGGTCCTTGTTGGGCGTACAGCACCACTGTGTGACATTACAGTCTCCCCATAAACATCCACCAGTTTCTGGTGAATTTCAGCCGCGGTTACTTGTAAACGAGTCGCCGTTTGTGTTTACGCACAGTTAGCGCTGTAGGTGCAGCTGTCTGAAAATACGCGCAGTTGTCAGCCGCACATCTCAGAATTACCGTCCACCCCAGGAATATCGAAAGGCCTCGTAACCTCAGTTTCTGATCATCCCTGGTACTAACATTTTTTGTTTTTTGTGTGTAGTTTTATCACCCGTTGTTCAGCAGATTGATCCATGTGCTGAATTGTATTATTAAAGTTATAAAAGATGTGTGCCATAAATTATCGTCCTCCCCTTTTTCTGTTTGTGAATTTACTTCGATTTACTACCAATCTGTTTTTGCTCATATATGTAAGATTGTCTTGTCAGTGTCATACTAAAGGAAAAACAGGTACATAACCAATACACAAGATATACTATTTCCTGTAGTTTCTGTTTGTCATTTAACACCTTTTTTGTGACTTGTAAAAACTGTGCACTGTTGTTTGTTGGTCATTTCTGCACTCCTGATTTGAATTCCAGAAATTAGCATTTCAGTTACTTGTAAAGTCAGCTCTCAAAAGATATTACTTTGTCTTCAGTCAGATTTGTGAACCTGCACATTCTATTTCCTATCATAACTGAGACTTATTTTTGCTTCAAGAGATCAGAATATGTTTGAGAAACTTCTGTAAGAATTTTAATGTGGTGTATTGGGGCCATGTGCCAGTTACGTGATAAGGTGCTGAAATATAACTGGAATTGCAGAGGTATATTGTTTACAGTATTGAAGTTAGAAGTGCAGTCATTCACTTCTTGTACAGTCCTCCGTACTGTCGAGGCCTATAATGTATGAGAATGTAGCAGTTGGTGTAATTGTGTCTTGTTTTACCCTGACGCTCTGCCTCGGTGCAGGTGACGTCTTCAGACGTACACTGCGAGTCTCGTCTGCAACGAAGCGGAAGTAGACGAAGTTGTTCCTGCCACTTTACTATTATGGAAATAAGCCTATTTAGAACACGATTGTGGTTTCGTCAGGTGACCGAACCTCTGTGCCACAGCAAACAATACGGCAGCACGTGGCATGTTTACACGTTCCAGTGTATATGTATTTACAGTTGCATACATGTATGTAATAAAAAATTTATCTTACTTGCTTGTACAAGCTCTCTTAGTGATAGACGTCATCGGTACTGGAGGAGAAATTAGTAGGCCAGGCACGCATCGCATCCTTAGACATCATCCACTCACTTTGCTTATTTTAATGTTTTTTTAGTATGAAAATGTTACTGTTAACGATAAAGTGATGTACTGCATGCAAGTAAACAAATAAATCGTGCAGCACTGGGTTTGAGTTTGTTAATATTACTCCTGCAACTAAAGGGTTGAGAGGCAGATATTATTGAATTTTGTGTTATAATGGCGTTATATTGTAACAGTTACTACACTACAGTCGCCAACCTTTAAATTTTTATCCACCTAGGGAGCGGAGTATAATTGAATCACAATTAAAAAATAAAAATGAAAATTGGTTATGTAGATTGCTGTTACAACTACAGTTACACCATTTGATAGAGGTCAGAGAATTTGCTATGTCCAGTTGAGAGTGTTTCACCTCACACCGGGGATGCTGGTTTTATGACTTTTACATTTCGAGAAGAGCTGATATGGAAACCGAGAGGAGTTTATTTCTCTGACTTTGTTTTCACATATATTGCCTTTGTCGAATAATCCCGGTGGAGTCGTGGGGGTTGTAAATAAACAAATTTCAGCATCTTGGCCTAAATACGGAAATCGTATACAGTTGGAAAAGATTGTAAAACAAACAAGCAAACAAACTTGTGGTTGTTCCTGAGTCCAAATTATTTCCAATCACCCTTTTATTCTCAGTTACAGAAATTTTAAGTCTCTTGTGAAAGTATGGCACCTGGCCCCAAGCAGCCACTGGTCACTAAGAAGCATTGAAATACGTTTGCTCCTTCCCAGGAATAATTTGTATGTTTTTCATTTTGGGAACCTGTTGGTGTTTAAATGTAGTACTATTTATCTGAAATCAGACGTTCTGTCATGTTAGTTAGTTTTTTGACACTTTACCTGTTTTTGTGCAGGTGGCATTTTATGGTATGTCTCCCAGGTATATTATCAGTCGAAACAATTGTCGGTAGAAGGAAATTTGGAGTAACCGTAGCTGTAAACCCGTCGGCTAGATCTTACCACGTGCTGAGCCACTGTCTAGCTCTACGTGTTAGTGTGCGTACATACCTGACTGCTATCTAAGACGTTTCAGCTGATAAGAGCTCTGTTTTATTTATTGTGTATTTACAGGAGATTTCCAAAAGGCTGGTACGTCACTTGTGTGTTTTTTCCATACACAGATATCGTGCTATAATGCTAGAAACTCAAAGCAACTCTCCTAAATTCCTATCTGCATAGGATTACTCGAAATAAAGTGAATCGCTGTAACATTGCAGTTCTCTCATTTTCAAAAAATAGGTCCTGTAGGTTTATAATTTTTCATTTGATTTAATAACAGCACTGAGACATAAATATTTTTTGAACAGGTCAATGATGTAAAACAAATGAAAAATGAGAACAAAAAAAAAAAAAAAAAAAAAAAAAAAAAAAAAAAAAAAAAAAAAATTAGCGAGGTGATCACCTACAAATTTTATCCCTTGATTTGAGTTCTGCAGATGTGAAATGGAGACCTCCTTGGATGTTCAAAATATTATTCTTATGGGTAGAGTTAAATAATACTATAGCCATAAAAGTGATGTTTGTTAATTCCTCGTGCTCGCACCACAGATTCGGATGGTAGATTAGTTCTAAATAATCTGTATGTATATATTGAGGATGTAGATCTCGTTGTGTGACTGTTTGTGTGTTGTGTAAGTTGCTTATATACATTTCTCTGTGTGAGCCATTTCCCATAGTGGCATAAGTACCAATTAACCAAAAATTCCTTTCCTAAGCGAAATTTGTGTCTCCAGATATATTTGGTGCAGACCTTTCCAGATCTGTGAAAAAGAATTGTTCTGAAAATTATGTTGGTGACTGATTGTTGATTTGAAAGTTCTGGGCATTGCTTACCGAAACATGAGAAATTCTTGAACTGTACGTTACTTAATCCGTATTCAAGTGTTGATAACTGAATACATTTGCAATGTTTGGCTGTTATAAAGCTAATTTGTTCATAATTAACATATATTTGCTTAGGTTAAATTATGGTAAAATTTGACACACTATGTCATCGGCTAGAAACAGTTTTTATTTTTAAAATATGTATATATTTTTAACTGCTAAATCTGAAAAAATAGTGAAATATATAATTGGATTTTTTTTAGTTTCTGCTTAAGTTTTGATATGATTTTCATTATAATCTATTATTATTAGATATTTTTTATTGTTTTTTGGCATAAACTTGCATATTTGTTGTATTTAAACTTCCTACACATATTCTCATTATGCTGATAATTTCAAGAAAAAAAAGGGATTTTTAATTGGTTTCAATCGGTTGCTATTTAATTTCTGAGGCTGAACTATTTGTCATCATAATTGGAAATATTGGTCACAGCGAAGATACCTGAAATGTATCCGGGGGGCATCGATGTCGTTTCAGGAAGGGTTCAGGACTAGCTGACGATCTCAAAGGAAATCTTACAGAAGTAAAGATTCTAAACAGAGCCACACAATCATACTTAACGGTTTCAGAATGCGACGTCTGAATTCTGTTGCTATGAACTGTGTTGTGATTTTTATTTTCACGTGAGGTCGGAGTTGTACATAGGTGTGTGATAGTGTGTTCTGTACATACGTGTGTCCGTGCTAACACGGCAGGTATCGGCTACTCAGAATAAAACCACACTAACAGTAGACGCCCTCCGTGTCGCAGAGCGTGTCCTGTCAGGAGGGGTAGAGGGGGATATTTGAAAGCCATAATTTATCTTGTGGCACAACTCTGTTGCCTGACCATTAAAACAAAATGATACAACTTTTCAAAAACTGCGTGTAATTTTTTAGTACTTTGAAGAATATCGTTCAGAATTATGACTAGCCCAGCAAGAACACAAATTTTTATTTACAGGTGCTGAAACGGGTGAGGTGTACGTTTAAATTTAAATGGGAGAGAAACGAATTCACCTTCATCATTGTTTGTGTTAATAATGTTGCAGACACTGTCTGATAGTTCTGTTGTAACATTTGACCAAAGTCTCAAGTAAAATTTCTTGTATTAGATATTCTCATGACGTTGGAATAAGCTACTATCTGTGTTGAAGGTAAAAAGACCTGTAGAATTTTTTGCACGAAATAGACCAGTATTTCAATCATCATCTGAAGGAAATTCTATTGAATTAATTTGTTGTGTTTTCTTGTTACTGTTGCTTGGGAAGTATTTCTCTTACTTTGAATTATTTTATAAAAAGTGTTTCAAGATGATTTTTTTTTGGTACATTGAATTAATAGAGGTAAAGTAAGAGGTGATAATATATATGTATATATATCAATATATTATATATGTAAGTATTGAGTGGCAGCTAAAATATTAGACACTTTTAATAAGCCTTCAACATCTGGTGTAGTTATTCATTACAATTACATAGACGAAATGTCCCTGTGTGGTTAACAACGGATGGGGACCAGAAGAAGAAGGATGTGCTTTAAGTCTCTCTTTGCCAAGACTTTAGATAATACATTATCTTAACTGAACCACTAAAAGAAGTAAGCATACAATAAATTTCCAACTATAGTGTTGCATTTTAGATCATTCTTTTCCAGAATTGTTTGGCGTTTGACAAGATTGCAGCACAATTTGAGAAATGACTGGCTTTCAATTTTCCCCTGTAGTTTAGTATGTAGTTGTGAAGCTTATTGTCAGGTAGTTTAAATTATATAAAATATTCTCTAAGTATTCTAAACCCGCAATAACTGTCTTTATTTACACATCCTTTGTACATAAATTCTCAAACTGATATTAGTGAATATTTGAAATGTTATTTCTCTCTAATTGCAATCTTAACTCTGAATCCGAGATACATTTTTGTTAATGTACTTAGAAAATCATCTGTTACAGGTAATAAAAACAATAATGAAGTTTATGACGGTGATGCTAATATAACTGAAATAATTTTTAAAAATACTGTCACTCATAAATAATTTAACTGACTGATAATCTGAAATAAAATCTAAGTTGATTATTTTCTCTCTTTTTTTAGTTTTATTTTGTAAATTTTTAGGCATGGAGACAGTCTTGTTACTGTCTACAGCCAGAAATTTTTTTCAAAGCGGTTTATGTAACCGCTGATAATACATTGTGCAAAGTACTTTTGTGTGTAGTCTTTCTCCAGGCAAAGCTGGTATAGAACTACTGTAGGGCGTGTGTCGTAGATAGTTTTCTTTTAACAAAATGTGTGATCCTGATTTGCTTTTCCATTCATCTTTTGGCACCTGATATGGTAATACTCATAATTAATCATATAATGAAATATAATTTTTCACAACTCGTAGTTCGCTACTTTCGAGACCGGACCGAGCCTAGTGGATGAGATGCTAATAGTCAGTGTTGATCTTCCTGTTTACTATCTTTGTTCTTTATACCTTTTTTGAAATGTGGTAAATTATATTTCTTTTGGTGTTGTATTGCTTGTTGATGACGAATCACAAGGGTTTTATTTGTGTGTGGAAGAGCAAGGAATGTGAAGAAACTTGTAGGACCCATCCTTGAATTGGAATGGAGTACTTTTTGGAACCCATGAAAAGTCAAAATCCAGATGGTAGACCAGCATCCAAACCCAGATTCCCCGAATTCTATTCACATGTGCTACCACTCGCCTATAAATTTGACAGTTTAAAAGTTCTAGCACTTAATTTAATACTATGAGAAACAGTAAAATTCTATGAGGTCATTTTAAAGGTTGTTACAATACAGAATTATGAGTAATATTCATTTATCTGGTGCCATCAGTACTCACGTTTGAATCCAATTCTAAACATTTTGATGTATATGTCTTCTATTAGTTACAATAGTTATGTGTGTGATAAAATAGTGTTGAATATATATATATATATATATGTGTGTGTGTCTGTGTGTGTGTGTGTGTGTGTGTGTGAGAGAGAGAGAGAGAGAGAGGTATATATTAATGATTTAGTAGCAAGTATATATATGCATTCTCAATGCATAAGAGCCACGTGGGGGAGTCTAAGTTACAAAATGTGGAGTTTTTTTTCCAAAGTTTTCTCCACAATAAACTAAGAAAAAAACTCAAGAAATATTCTGCAACTTGAACCACTAGTTTAGCTCATCTGTCGACCCGCGACTTCGGCCCGGGTGCAGATATTAGTTACTTAGATTAGCTTAAGTCTGAGTGGCATTCTAATTATAAGTTGTAAATATTTTCGGCCAGTTTTAGTTACTGTGCCCTGGGTATGGAATTCACATGATTCGTACTCACCGTCGAGACCGGATATGCTCGGTCTGGGGTGAGCCTTGTATATAGCTGTGTCTGCTTGTATTTAACATAATCTAAACGTTTCCTGTATATACGTGTGTAAGCTGAACTATTTTATACAAAAAGGTTTGATAGTTTTGTGTTTGTATTGGATTCTAGGTTAGATAACATATATAAAGGACTGTAACGTTGATTCTGTAAATAGTAGCATTAAATCTAATTTGTCTTGACCTTCGCAACTAAATTAGGATTATTATTTAAGTTAGACTTGTTGACTTTTGTTGTCTTCAAAACTATGTACATGATTTTTTTGTTGTTGTTGTTGATATTATATTTTCATTTCCTAACATTTTCTTTCATTTTATAGGATAAACTTAAACTTGTAGTTATAGGAACATGCCGTGAGCCTCATGATACTGTCGATCAGTTCATAAAGTGTAGTGATTAAAAATTACTCGAATTTGAAAAATTTGTATATAGGGATCTCCATGTTGTTTCAGTTGTCTTTTTTTTGTACTTATTTTTAGTTTTTTCTACATTATTCAGTTGCCGTTTTATGTATCTCCTTTTTATCATCAGTATCATGTCAACGTAGTTGAAAATGAAATATGTCGCTAGAGAAAAACAGAAATTTGTAAATTGTAATATATTGAAAGGCAAATTTCTTTAACTTTTGCTCTACCTTTCAAAGATTGAAGCCAGGTGGTTCTTAATTCTAGTTTCTATCTAAAATTAATGGTGATAGCAGTACAAAAATTTTCATAGTATACAACATTTATGGAGTTCCCTGTATAGGTTGGATAATTTAGTATTAAATAACGTATTTAAAATCAAATTATCCATTCCAAATTTCATCTCAAATTCTTTGTGATTATGTAGGTATTTAGTGTGTTAGTTGTAAATTTATTACATATAGGCTAACATGTGGAGTTTTGCAGTTTTCTTCACAAAAAACTTAAAAAACTTGCTCCATTCCACTGAACAGTTGAGGTAGTAGCTGAAGTCGGTAGACTAGGCCGGCTGAACGGCACAGTAGTTTAGTTCTCCCCATTTCTATTCCCGGTGTCTCGTAGATTTAGGCGACAGCGAGCGGCTGGTTAGTTTATTTGCAGGGCACTCGCCGCGTATTAGCGTAGTTTACCTTTTCGTTTCCAGTTTTGGAGTATCACTGCACGACGCAGTCTCCGTGTTTGAAATGTTTGGAGCGCTGTAGCGCCAGTAGAGTAGCGAACCGTTGCAGACGGTCCGAGGACAGTCGAACGGTTCGGTAGATTAGTTGTCGTCGTCGTTTTCTAGTGTCGAGTGTTGCGGACTCTGTTAATAAACTGACTGGTGAGATATAACACCTTTGTTGTAGAGCAGGGTTTCTCAAAGTGCGGTACGCGAACCCCCAGGGGTTCGCGACTACGTTTACGTGATGGCGGCTGACTGGCCGTCTCGATTTTCCAACACGCACACAGGTGAATTCGGGCTGACCAGAGCAAACTGCTCCTAAAATTGACTCAACCTCACATTATTTAGTAACATTGTTCTCTTTGCCACTGTATTACTTTTGTAAAATAAAAATCAAGTAGGGGTTACGCGGAGCTAAAAGTTTGAGAAACCCTGTAGTAGAGTCACCACTTTGTCTCCATCGAGGGCCGTTTGTAGTGTAGTTGTCTTTTCTGCTAACTGCCACTTTGTTCCAGTTGGTGAGACTCGCAGCCTTCAAGATCAGAACCTCGACGTCTGTCTCCGCACAGGCGTGGGGTAGTAGTGTGTACCAGTGTGTTTGGAGGTGTATCAAAAATCGGACTGTATATTTTCATATAGTGTTGTATAATTTGTTGTGTGTGTGTGTGTGTTTGGATACCTATTTGTACATATAAGAGACAACAATTAATTTGATTAACTGGTTGTCTGGTTTGCGTGTTTATTCAACCCTACTTTTACATTATTTTTCAGATCATTTCCAAAATCCGATTGCTTCAATGAAATTAATTATTTAATACACTAAAAAACTATTGTAAATTGTTTTCTCTTCTTTCTTTCCATTTTGTGTCTGCTTTTATTGTGCCCTTGTTTTCTATTTCACCCACCCCGTTCTACCTCTTCTGTGAAATTCTTCTAATGCTGGTACTATTGGTCACCATTGCATGTCGTCGTGATTGTAGCGTTACAGTTTTGAAAGTTACTATCTTCTTCAATAAAGCTGAAGCCCTAACTAAAGTATTTCTCTTATTTGTCTCCTCTTTTGCATCATCAGTAATTATAGGGAGATAGCATAGTACTAAGTGACACATCTATTTTTCTTTCAGTGAATGCTCAGCTCACGTGCAGCGTCCGTACCATTACTTTTCTATGTGCTTCTTGATAACCACATCTTGTCCACGCGTCCAAAAATTAAAAATCTCAATCTTCGTTGAATGTGTACAGTCACAAAACACGCACGTGACATGTTGCTCCTCGACTAGCGACAAACTTTACTATGTGAATTTACTAAAATGATTTTCTAGTAGCTCTGTCTAGCTTTATTCAGATCTCTTGTGAAATCTCATTGCCTTCATGCAGGTAGTGATGCACTAATTCCCTCTGAGCTGTCAGTGTGCTTACTGCCTCTGTACCTCTCTGTTTACAGACGCAGCATTAAACCAGATGACCGGTTTAAAAATTTTTTTTTTTTTTACTGATTATAGGAGTCGCCATATGACAGGACATTGTAGCTAAGGAATAGAAGTCTCTGTGTTCCACTATAGGTATCGCTTCCTGTCTGTGAATAAAGGGCTGTAGTGTAGTAGATAGCAGTAGCTTTATACTAACTTGGTGATAATGCTGTGGTTATTCAGGAACTAGTGTTCCAAATAAGTGTAGTGGATCGACGTGGTTTTGGCGATATTTCTAGTTTGATAGGTGGCAGAACCTGTCCCCTGTGTACGTGCTTTCATGTAAGGAAATCAATTGTAAGTACAAGTCTCCCCCTGCAGCGTTCGCTAGACTCTACGCGAGGGAAGGAACAGCTGCAGTCGGTGAGGCCTCGGGTGTAGAGTGTAGTGTAGTGTAGTGTAGTAGTAGCTGTAATATATCTGCTTTAAGAATCTTTCAGGTGTTGGATAAAATGTATATTGTGGTTGGATTTCAGCAGATTTGCTTGTACATAATATTCGTGTTCAAATCTTATTGCTACAGTTGCGCGCGTGTGTGTGTGTGTGTGAAAAAAGTCTTTCATTAATAATGCAGTTTTACTTAATGTTATAAAGGAAATATATATTTTTTTGCTACATTGAACTAGTGTTAAGTGAATACTTTTCTGAATTGAAAAGCTCAGTGAAGATGAAAAATCAAATTCTGTAGTACTCTGCATGGTGGTTGGAGCCTCCATAGGATATACTATAAATGTTTATAGCTTATTAGGATCTGTAGGTACTTAACATATGGAGTGATTATCACTGTATTATAATTAATTTAAATAGTCTTCTGTAACAGCAGTTTAATATTGATTTGTTTGTGTGGAGTTTCGTAATATTTGTCTCTAATTTCAGGTTGTCATTTCTCTGCTATTGTTTCTGTAAATTGATATGTTTTGGTGAATAAATTCACTTCTATGAATTTAGTACCGTTCATAGTAAGGTGTCTCCAAAAGTTGTTTACCGGAAATGCCGAGTTACCGATGGATGGATTGGACGTCAGTGTAATGCAGTATTTGTAATTTCTGGAAATTGTTATGTATGTGCTATGTAAGCAACTGTAGGAAAGAATACTTCAGTTTTCCAGGTATTGCCACCGTTTTATTTGCATTACTAACTTTTCGGCTTTCGTGGTGCAGCCTTCTTTAGAGAAACTACAATTGCTTAATTCAAATAAAAGTGGAGCATCACTAGGAAAACCATGGTGTTACTGACAGAGATGGGAGGGAGCGTTGAACGCACCTTGAGGGACACATTTTAACACAGCATTTTTAACCTTTTCTGGGAATATTGGGAAAGGAGTACATCCTGAACCATCTAAACCCTTCTAATCGTGGGAATAAAATTATTCTTTTGGCCACACAAGTGGAATTCCAGAATATATTTAACAAAACCCTTGGATTGTAGTGACTAATTTCTAGAAGTAGTGTTTTTTTTTTGTCATATGATTTATTGGGGAAATTACAATCCTTCTGCCACTAGTTTTGCTGCGACTTCTCTGTCTCGCGATAAGATTTCATCACAAAGACGTCTGCAGGCGTAGCTCAGTAAGTGAAAGTCGTGACTCAATTTCTTGTTTCAGTGTTACTTAAGACATTCATCCTATGAACAGTTTTACGTCCTCCTTCATATATTACAAAAACATGTATCGATATTCGTATTGTCTAAGTAAAATGTTACGGTCTATCACCTTTAATTTCGGCACTGAAACTAAAATGAGAATATTGCACGAGTTCAGAACTAGCGATAAATTGTCTGATATTCAATGTTGTAGATCAAATGGGGTTTAGCTTATATGAAACCAACACTGCCATATTTTGTGATAAATTATAACTTTAGGCTCATTCCTGAAGGAACGCATGAGCCGAGTCATTATACGTGTAGTAGGTTGGCTGATTTACTGATCGACTCGTAAGAGTCGATTGTGGCGAGCGTCAACGCTGTACGGGCATCTGGAATGAGAAACATCACTATACGAGATACGTTATTGTGGTAAATAAGTAATAAAGTGTGCTTTTATATAGCATGTTTGTTCAGATTTTTCAGGTCTGTCAGTTACCAGTTTTCATTTAATTTGCAGTTTGGCTAAATACTATTTTCCCCATTCCTAATGAATTTTAAATTCATTCAGTGTTTTTGGTAAATTTTCAACCAGATAATTACCAGTTGGTATAATGGTAAAGGCTCAGGTAGTTGTAATGACCTGGTGACAGGGATTTGTTTCCTGCGAATTCCACCCCTATCGTAGTCACCTTAACCTAATCCTATAATTCTACCGAGTTCAGGGGTCTACCGTTTAACGTGGTATGTGAAGGAAGATGTGTTCTTGCGTACTTCACATCACACAACAAGCTGTGTCAGAGGTGGAAGCCAGGTTACGATCTTGTCAAAATCTCTGCCAAGGAAGGGATTTGAAACGGTGACATTTTGATCTCCAGTCAAACGCCTCAACTACTAAGCCACCGGACCATTCTGGCATAATGAACGAAACTGCTAAGTGTCTTGTCTAGTACACTTGTAAACATTTTACACACATTACTTTAGTTGAAATATTGGGAGGTATTTATTTCACACATTGTTCATTAACATCAAGTTCAAAAATTGTGTGTAGTCTGTATTCATTATTCATATACAGCTAGTCACAGACCTATCTAAAGGTAAGACATATTTTGTTGCATGTGGGATTTTTTTCCTAAATTCTTTCAGTCCAGTTTGAGAGGAAACTGCAGTGATTAAACAGGGCTCTTACCCTTATTTTCTGCTACACCATTTGAATTTAGGTATCTACCACTGTAGTACAATGTGTGTGTGTGGGGGAAAAATACTACTCTTTTTATGTGCAAATTTTCTGGTTTCCATAGTTTTATTGTATTCTGAAACTAATCAAATACTTTTTTAAAATAGCAGTCAGGTATGTTTAATGTTACGTAGCTAACTTTAAACTTTGTATGAAGTTTGCTTTGTGTTTTTATTTCCTATTTAGATTTGTAAAGAACATAAATGTGTGATTGTAATTTCAGTAATCAAAAGCTGTTCTGATTTTTTTTATTTTTTGTGGTTGGGCAAATAAATTAACAGTTGCCGAGTGTTTCAGGTTTAATCAGTATTCAGTTCTGTTTAGAAATTAAAAAATAATCTTCTGTTTATAATTTCTAAATTCTGCACTGTACCCAGTTTGAATTTTAAGCTTTCTGTTACTGTCTTTGTGGATACATTTATGAGATTGAAAATTGTAAAAATTTCATTTTTCAATATGAAAACTTTAACCTTCACAGTAGATTAGATAATGTGAGAAAAGTAAGTTTGAGCATATTTATTGAAATAAAAATTGACTTAAATAGCTTAGAAATAAGCATTATATTTCATATTGAGAGGGCACAATTCCTTAATTTTTAATGATTTGTTAATAATGGCATTCAAATTTTTCTGATGTTTTAAACTGTATCATATATGAAAAATTGTGACTTCAGTTCTGTATATCTGGTGTGACTGCTATATATGAATTCTTGTTTTCCACAGTTAGCTTCATTGTAATATCCTAATTTGTATGGTTTAAAATAAACCGATTTCTTTTTCCTCAAATTTTTAAGTCTTATTTTTAACTGTTTACCCGTATATCCTTGTGTTGAGTATCGTAGGAAGATTGAAAAACAGAAATTAATTCTCTTCAAACAAATTTGTACAACGTGTAAATGGCGGACTCACTCTGAATTCAACTTTACTCCCGGGACAACATTCAACGTTTTTCCTGCTGCCTGCATTTCGTATAAGCCTCAGGGCAACCCCACACGTGAGCTGTCGACCTAGTAGCACAAAATTAGTAACTGCCATCTGATTAACATATGCTTAATAATCTTTATGTTCACTTGAAGTGCAAGCAAGGATCTTTATAAGTGTTTTATTGTTATAAATTTAATATTCTCAAGAAACTGTAGACCTGCCAACGTTACACTCGATAACCATTTGTAGACGAACGAAGATATGGAACTTGTAACAGTGCTTGTTGTATAGTGCTGTATCTTGACTGTGAAGATTTTTCTGGTTGTCAAATGAGTTATACTTTCATTAAAGTACATCATTTAATATTTGCAACTTCCCAATGGCAGGTAGCTTCTCAGATATAAATACTGTTAAAATAGTTTGTGCTACACTTTTATTCCATACACACACTATAAAAAAACATTACCAGACTTCTTTGCAAAGATTAAAGCACATTACAAATGGCATGTTGGTTTTTGGAAGAAAAATAATTGCGGTGAACAGTTGAGCCGGAGGGGACGTGCAAACTCGCGGACGGATGAACTGGATAGTAGGTTGAGTTAGCAGTTTTCAAGTGCGAAACAACATAATCAGTGGAAACGACACATCCAGATGGCCTGAGATTGGACAGTCCCTATCCCCTTCTCTAAAAATATTTCAAGGGTGCATATGTGGAAAACAGAAATTTCAGTTAAATTAGTTTTTTTTTAACCATAACGGATTTTCACTGCTAAAACTCTATGAGGAGCATTTTGTGTATTTATCGTACCCAGAAAAATTTAGTTGAAGAGATAATTCGATTTGTTGATGTCTTTCAACCCCGCGGCCAAAGCGAGCAAACTGAAAATTTGAAGTAACTAATGAGTGTGTAAAGTTACAGTAAAGCTGCAGAGGTTAGAGCAAATTAAAAGGTTTAAAATGATATATTGGTTTCTGTGGAAAGTTTAAAGCATCTGTAAGATAAATGAGATTTTGGAAGTGCATTATCGTAATTGTGAAGAAACACACCAAGTACCGATGACCTAAGAGAATTTAGAATTAATTTAATAGAAACCTTTTTGAGGAGTAAACTAAGTTAAAAAAGATAGAATAGGTTTCTAGGAACCCATATGTTAATTACTTACGATTTAGATTATTAAATACTTTTTGATATATAAGTTTTTATAGGTTTCGGCTGACGTCATAGATTTTTTACCGATTGGATAATTGGAGGCCAGCCACGCTAGCTCGGGTGCATTTTTCGGCAAGTTTCGTAACGGTCAGTTCGTTTTGCTGGCGGAGCGAATAGCTCCACGTGGTTGGTAGCCGTAGTATATCTAAGTTGGGGGGCCTGGTGAGAGTTTGTCTCCTCTCATGAGTGTGTAGAATTGTTGTCCAATTGCTTCATCCAAATTCTGGTACTGATGTTGTATAGGAGAACTTTTGGAAAAATATAAATCTTACTGTACTCGTGTATAGTGACGTTATTTCAGTATCACCTTTCACGTTTGGGGTGTAAGAAGCGTGTGGCGGTCGTTTGAGGCTACCGATCATGAACAGTGTTCAAAGTTAAGACAATAGGCTGTTTACTAATCCCCCCAGTAACAGCACGTTGCCTCACAAGCAGCGAGAGACGGGTGAGAATGAACCTGCATACACGTCGCGAGCTGACGGGGGACGGTTTAGCCTAGTGGGGAGTTAAGGACGTGTGCTAGCCTCGATATTAGTCCCAAGTCGATACTGACCCGTGGAGGTAGGAAAAGAAAGGAAGCAATATACTGCTAAAACTGCGAAGCCTCCTCTAAACTCTGGAGCCGACTGCGCATGCGCGGTGGCCATATTGCTTTTCCCAAAACATCCGCTTTGATCGTCGTTTGCTGCTCTCAATATTTCATTCACCAATATTTCAAAGTTTTTGTAATGCCAGCGTGTGTTGCATACGTTTGTACTAACAGATCAAACAGGAAACCACCTCGAATATCATTTCATAAGAGTCGCATTGTAATTACTGTTCTTGACGTGTTTAATATATCTGCAAGAGTAGGAGCTAACATTATATATTTACAATACCTGTTAAAAAAAGTTGATTCATAACTCTAAATAGGATTACGTTATTCTCAAAAATTTGTTGGCATATTGTAGATAACCAGCATATGTTACATTTTTTACATTTTGCAAATAATAGGCTAGCCTTATTCTAAATGAGTGTTGAAAATCTAGTTTAAACTTCCGACTTTTGATGTGTGATAACGAGATAAATTCATCGATGGTGCTGGAGTAGGCCGCTCTTCTACTACTACAGTATCTTCCGCATTGCCCACGGGAATTCACTCCCAGTATGAAGCACACAAGATAAATTCCAGGACAACTTTAATTTAATTTAATTGCAATGGAGCACACGCTCCGGTGGCAATTTTAACTTTAAGTTCTTTTAACGTTTTCGGTAGGTTATTCATCGTTCCCCTTGGTAACTCATTCCAATCCCTGACACCCTTACCTAAAAAAAGAGAATCTTCCTACACCCTTGTGCCTGAAATCGAGTGCCAGCTTGTGGTCATGGTCATCTTTTCCCTTCCATGCACTACTTTTCATACCTACTGCAATATATTTCCACGCATCATCACCAATATATGCCCTGTACACTCCCATGACCCTCTTCACCCTCCTCCTGACTTGCAATGAATCCCATTTCAGCTCTTTTATCATATCTGTTACTGATTGCGTTCTGCAATAATTTCCAGAAACAAATCTAGCAGCCCTTCTTTGCACCTTCTCCAAGTCCTGTATTTGATACTCAAAATGTGGGTCCCATACTACACTACCATATTCGAGCAACGGTCAGTCCAAAGTTTTGTAACCCAATTCCTTTACTTCTCTCGTACATCCCCTCATCACTCTCTCCAACAAGTGCAGAATTTTGAAACCTTTTCCTACCACCTGTCCAATGTGTCCTGCCCAGTTAAGCTTGTTATCAAATGTAATGCCAAGATATTTACATTTCAAGTCTTCAGCAAACAATTCTTTCCCCACCTTATATTCATAATTAACCTTTTGTTTTTTATTTGTGTATCTAATAAGCTGACTCTTCTTTGCATTTATCTTCATCCCATGTTTACCAACCCAACTAGATATCCTGTCCAGATCATCCTGCAACTGTTTACAGTCCTCTATCATTTTAATCCTTTTATACAGCATTATGTCATCTGCAAACAATCTAATTTCAGATAGTAAACAATCAACACAATTATTCATTAGAATAATAAATAGTAATGGTCCCAATACGCTACCCTGTGGCACTCCCATTTTTACTTCCACTTCCTTTGATACGGCATTTCCTACCCTAACTTTCTGTTTTCTACCTTTTAAAAATTCTCCTATCCAGTAAATCACTTCCTCATCTACTCCAATAGTTTTTACCTTATTTACTACCATTTTGTGGCTTACTCTGTCAAACGCATTTGAAAGATCTACTGCTACACTATCAATTTGGCCTCCCTTGTCCATTTCATCTGAAATATCTTGCATATATCCCACCTACTGAGATTCGCATGAATATCCTTGCCTGAAACTATGTTGCCTGCTTGAAAACCACTTACGTTCCTCACATACATTTCTGATGTGGTTGTGTATCAATCTCTCCATTAATTTACCTACCACTGAAGTCAAACTGATTGGACTGTAATTCTCAACTCTATTTCTCACCCCTCCCTTATGTACTTTTCCAGTCCTGTGGTAAGCAGCAAGTATCCAGACTCAATTTAAATAATATTTCAAGATAAGGTACAATGTCACATCCAACTATCTTTAAGATATCTGTAGTAATATTATCTGCACCAGCCCCCTTATGTTTTTCCAGCTTTCTTATTTCCTTCATGATTTCTTCAGGATGAATTTCAAATTTTTTAGTATCTTCATTTCTAATCGTATCGTTCTTCGAATTAGACCTTCCCGTTTCTGATTCATTGTCCCTAATGCTCTCACTAAACCAGTTACTTAAAATCTCTGCCTTTTTCAAATCCTCAGTAACAACTTCTCCATCCTTATCTATGAGCATCTCTACACCCTCCCTTCCCCTCAGTTTCCTGATATAGCCATAGAAATTTCTAGATGCATCAGTCAGTGGTCCTCCTGCACTGACAATACTCTTCATAAACCCATCTTTAGCAACTTTCTTTGCTGTTATTAAGTCCTTGTTTAGTTGTTTCAAATATTCCCTACTACCCTGCTGTCTCTTAACTCTGTTATGTTCTCTTCGTACCAACCTCTTTAACCTCCTCACTTCCCTGTTATAGCACACAGGTTCATTACTTCTCTTTATATTATGCTTTGAAATGAATTTTTCTTCCCCCTTTCTTATTATCTCCTTGAACTCTTCCCACCTTGACTCTACTGTACCTGAGCCTTCCTTCCATTTGCTGAAACGTTCTCTGAAATATCTCTTCAAATTTGAAATCTGTGCCTTTTTATAATTGTACCTATTACCCCCTTCAGTTTTGGCTGCTGGTTTACTGAATCCTCTAATATCCATCAGAATTGCGTCATGATCACTTATTCCTTCCGTTACTTGACACCCCAAGAGGTTATCATCGGGCTTTATTAGGAATATATCCAACATATTTTGCCTCCTAGTGTTTTGCTCTACCACTTGTGTAAATCCTCCTTCCCTTATTAAGGTATTTGCAAATCTTTGTTCCCATGTGTTATTAATTTTATTTCCTTCCCAGTTTACATCTGGTAAATTTAAATCCCCACCAATAATGACCATTCTATTCTCACCTCTGAAATCTGAGTAAGAATTTAATTTCTCCCCAAGAGCCTCATCTTCATCTGTCATTCTTCCACTGCGGTAAGCAGCCAACACCCTGATTTTTTCTTTTTTATTACCCCAGAAATCTACCCCAAGTAACTCATGGTCTTGATCTATGAACGCCAGTGAACTGTGGTAGTTTTTGCTAACTAGTATGAAGACTCCTCCACCAATTGCTCCTCTATCTCTGCGGTACACTCAGTATATACTTTATATCGCGATACAGTGAATTTACTATCACGCGTGCCTTATTTTACTTGCAGTTTATTCTGAAAGGTATATGATCATTTTAATTGTGATAATTTATACTAATGAACAAGGAATCCTTATGTTGGTAATGTTACACGAAATGCAGTTCAAATTGAATTTTATGTGTTGAGGTGCGCTGCACTATCATAACTGAAGTGATGCAATTTGATGATTGATTCTTATGTAACTCGACGAGACAAATTGAAAATCAAGAGTTTTTATATATATATATGTCCCTTAGTTCTCGAGATATCGTCTATCAAAAATTAGTTCCTTACGCCTTTGGTGGTGTGTTTATTTAGATACAGGCCGCTTTTCAACCTAACCAAAAACAGAACCAAAAAATAAAACATCCGCTCTTCATGTCCATCATGTAGTTCATTGTGGCTTTGACAAAATTGTTTTTTGGTCCAGGCCGCATCCCAACCTAATAACCTCAATTTGGAGACAGTATAACTCGAGATATATTTATTTTCGAGTTTTCTCGTCGTATTACATAAGAATCTATCATCAAATTTAGCTTAATTTTTTTCCTGTGTTTCAACCCAACACACAACACTTTGGAGACAATGTAGCTCGTGGACTAAGCAGGATATCAAAAAATTTTATATTCATTTTGTAATGGTTTCATTCAGTTACATAAGAATCCATCATCAAATTGCGGTGCCACGGTTCTCGTAGAATTCACTTGAGGTTTGTGTCCATATTCCCGGTGTTTTTTTTTTTGGGGGGGGGGGGGGGAATTCAATATGGCGACCTCCCTTCCCCACTTCTGTGCACCAGTCTTCACTTCAGTGCGTGGTCTCCACTCTTTTCGTTTCATGGACTGACTTGCCTGGAATGGAGATATGGACGTTTTAGGGGGTAACTAAATGGTTTTGGTGTGTGAATAAATAAAGGACTTGTACATTACCAGCTGGTGTATTAATGAGGCATCCTACCTGTCGAGCCATCCCAAGCAACATTCATTAATTTACACATTGCACAAATATCAAATTACCACCTTCTGGCTACTCCATAGAATGAATATCAATTTTAAACATTCTTGGTATAATTTTCTAGAATTAAACCCATCCGTTTAATTCTATATCACGATATCCAAATTGTATTTTTCTAACAGCATCATTGCTGGAAATAACATGAACTTATATTTTCAGAAATTATGTATCGTTTCTAGTTAGTCTACAGATGTTTGAATATTCTAAAGGACTCGAGTTGCAAAGTGAACAGGAAATTCTCAAAGCACTGGGAGAAGATTTCCTTTAGTACATAGTAGGCTCATTGATTTAAACAAGTTACTGGGAGAAATGCTGCTATGTGACATTCAGAAATGTAGTGACGCCATAATACACATCCGGAAGTGTTTACATCGCGAGGCGGTAGGTGGTTGTGGTGGTATCGCGATTTAGAGTTTACCCACATCTTTAATAATTTTAACAGAACTGTCAAAACTACATTTAAAAGTATTGTAAAAACAATTACAATTCAACTTAAGACAGGTTAATGAATAAAGTTTTCTCATTCAGGTTTGTTAGATATCAACTGCATAAACAACAAACTTCTCCAAGCTTAGGGTGTGGTGGGAAAAAATTAATAGCAATGTATGTTCTGTGTACCACAATAAGAGCTGTAACCCATCTCTCCCTTAACACGTGCAGGATACAAGTGGAACTTAAGGAAAACAAAAGAAGTAGAATTAATAATATTTTATCACAAACACTGCAGAGATTTAGCCAAAACATCCTTAGAAGATGTCAGGCGTGTATTGAAGCCGATGGCCAACATTTCCAGCACGTGCTGTAATGTAAGACATCGACGCAGGCGAGAGGCGTCCCCGAGCACGGGCGCTGCAAGCGAGGCTGCGCTGCGCCGGGCGATTATTGCCGTGCACGCGGACGCGTCATAAATGAAACGCCCTGTACAATTGTATATCACCCATATTAGATTTGGACTCACTACACACATTTTTTTTGGAGTGAATATAATTTAATTATTCTTTGAACTCAGAACTGTAAACTCATAAATGAAACAGGCAATATCTGACACATATTCACGAGATAATTATTTTAAAATAAAAGTTAATTTTTTCTCATTATTTCGACAGTTAATTTTTTAATATATGGATGCACAAATAATTTTATTAATTTTTTTTTACTACATTGGTTTTCACTAGTTTGGCGATTATAAAATAAATATATTTTGTAAAAGTGTGATGAATCTCGTGGGTCACAAAAATTTTCAAGGCGGGCCGCAGGTTGGCCACCTCTGCTGTAAAACATTGTGTCATCTAAACCCTAAATCCAGACCAAAGACAGTAAATTCACTTATTCAGTAAAAAAAAGATGAGCTATGGTCTCAACAATGGAGGAAAGAAATATATGGAGGAGAGGTGACGTTAAATCTGTGACGCCGGCTCTAAACTCTCACGCATGACCGCTGGCGGCAGCGGCCATATTGCGAATCCATACAAATGCAAAGTTCACATTGTGTTTGATGCTGTGATTATTTCATTTTGTAATGTGTATAAGTTTTTTATAATGCCATCTTGTGTTGCATACAGTTGCATAAATAGGCAAAAGAGGAAAGAACCTGGAATATCATTTCATAAGTTAGTTGAATTGAAATTATTGTTGTTGAAGTCGGCACTAGGAACTGCAAACTTTGGTGCCTGTCTATAAATATTTAGTCATAGCTCTCAATGGGATGACTTTGTTCTCAAATTTTTGTTGGGGTAATATAGAAAATCAGCATACCTTGCTATTTTGCACATAATAGACGAGCATTACTTTTTAACGAGTGTTGAAAATGAGATTTAAAGGGGTGTGTTTTACTACGCGATTCAGTGAATTTAGTATTGCGCTTTCTTTCGTCACGCTGCAGTTTATACTGACAGTGTATGATGAAATTAAATGTGTTAAATTATGCCATGCAATCTAGGAATCTTGATGAAGCAAACGATGTTGTTACCGCAAATACAGTTTGCGATTCAAATATGCGTGTGTGGGTATGTCTACATAGTTTGATTCTGTACCGGCAATTTAATGGAGATTGTGGTTAGGTCTAAATGCAGTCTGTACCAGAATGGTTTTGTTGTTCCATAAAGGACAAAGAATTTATCTATTACTGTTAGTAATTTAATGAGAACCAAGTTAGTGACAAAATGTGTATCGCGATATAAACTACTTCCAGGTAATCCCAACATAGCTTACGATGTATGGAAACAAGATAACTATTTTTATTCTGGCCTAGGCCGCATTTCAACCTAACCACAAGTGGTAGTAAAAAAAACTAAAACATCCATTCTGCATGTCCATCATATAATTCATTGTGGCTTTGGAAGAATTAATTTTTGTTCTAGGCCGCATCCCAACCCGATCCCCTCAATTTGGAGACTGTATATCCTGAAAACTAAGCACGATATCGAAAAATTTTATTCTTTATTTTCGATTTGTCTCGTCTTTTTAAATAAGAATCCATCATCAAATTTGACTTTGACCAATTTTTTCTTCTGAATTTCAACCAAAAACATTTCACATTTGAGACAGAATATCTTGAATACTAAGTTGGATATCAAAAAAATTATTCTTCATTTTTTTTTAAATTTATTTTTTATTTGTTACATAATAATCCATCACCAGATTGCGTTGTCACGTTTATCCTAGAGTCCCCTTGAGGTTTTTGCACATATACCCCATGTCTGTATGGAAGCGGCCTAGCCCCCCCACTCCTGCTCCGCCCGGCGTCACTTCAATGCGTGGTGAAGGAATCTTGCGTCGTCTATATATATTTCTTTCCTCCATGGTCTCAATACGCTACAGCATACAATCAGTGCAATTTATTTTGAACTGAAATTGCAAAACACTGCGATTAGTAACACTGCTCTTATTAAAATATAAAAGAGAAGACTGAGGCAAGTTTACTGCAGATGACGATACCACTAGAACAACTTCAGAAATAGTTTCAGTGGTGTATTATAATCTAATTACTATTTAAAATAATGTCTTGCGATCAACTATCGCAGTATTGCGCGACGAAAAGCAGTTCAAGCGGTATCGCGATTTACACTAATCCCACTACAGCGTACATGATCAGAATAAATGTACTTTTTTCCATTCTGTACTAACTTTTACAGTACTCTTAACCAATCTGTTCTATTAAATTTTGAGTTCACAGCCAGAAGTTCACATCAAACTAACTGCCACTCAAAAGCAAGGTAGCTATCCCGGAAACTGTCAGATATTCGTAAATTAGCGACTGCAACGGCTTAACTACGCCAAATAGGGCTTAACAGTGATCACAATCTTACACAAATAATAAAAATAAAGATCTTCACAGAATTGTTGTACAAAACATACATAGTAAATACAAGTCCACTGATGACTCTCTCTGTCTGTACCACACATCACAAAAATAAATGTTTTGTCTATATTTTTTCAGTAGCCAGACATCATACTAATGAAATAACTGTTTAAACACGACATAAAATTCAGCATAAACGCAAAGTATTTCAAAATAAGCAGTACATCACTGATGGGAATTCTTTGTTTAAATCTATGGAAATTGACGCAACTAAACAAACAATTAACTAGCGCAAATGGATAATATATTTCTTTTTTAAAAAAACCTGTGCAATATAAATAGTTAACAACAAGCAATTGTAGTAAAAAGTGGATGCGTCAAAGGACAAACGGTATTACTGTGGAAACAGTTATCAACAATCTGTGTCTCCACAAACACATAAAAGTTTCGAATTTACTTCTGCTTTAATGAAGACGGCATGTATTAGTTCCATATCATGGGCCTACTGGAGATCGCGATTCCCCTACAACAACATACAATAATATCGTTGCAATACTGCTGTAGCCAGTCGCTAGACGTATTATTCTCAAGCAGTAATTCCGTTGTAATATAGCCTGGAGCATTATTTTCAAGCACAAATTAGGTTGTAATGCAGCCTGGACCAGCATGAAACCGTTAAATGTACTTCGGGAAGAATTTACAGTGGAAGCTTGCGTTTGACCACTGCAGTATTATGATGACAACTCCAGGCGGAATCGCGATCTCCAATAATCCCCATATCAGTTCGTTTCGTCGTCTTCAAATAATTATTTTCGTATACAAAAACAATTACAATCTAAAGCACGAAACAGCTGATGCCGAACCATGGAGGAAGGAATGTATGGAGACGACGGAAGGGCCTTTCACCGCGCACTGGAGTGAAACCAGGTCGAGAGAAGTGGGGTGGGGAGGCCGCCATATTGCTCGGCCGGAGAAACACGGGGAATAGGCACAAAAACCTCAAGGGAATCATAAGACAACCGTGGCACCGCAATCTGATGACGGATTATTATGTAACTCGACGAGACAGATAAAAAATGAATAATAAAATTTTGTACCTAAAAATTGACGTGGTTAGGTTGAGATGCAGCCTGGACCAGAAGAAAACTTTCGCCATATCCAAATTTGACGATGAATTCATACGCAACTTAACGAGAGAAATCGAAAATAAAGAATAAATTATTTTGATATCTCGCTTAGTTCTCGAGATATTGTACCCAAAATGTGAGGAGGTTAGGGTGAGATCTGGCCTGCACCAGAAAAAATAAATCACCAAAACCACCATATCTACACTGTGGAAATGCAATATGAGTATTTTATTTTCTTCCTAGTGATTGTTGTTAGGTTGAAATACAGCCTGAACAAAAAAAGTCACCAAAATTACAAGGAACTATACCTATAACTGATTTTTAACTTGCTACATATCGAAAACCAAGCGAGATATCAAAAAATTTTATTCTTTATTTTCAATTTGTTTCGTTGAGTTCTATAAGAATTCATCATCAGACTGTGGCGCCACGGTAATGATAAAACTACCGGTTATGATGCAGAATAGACCAAAAGATAATTTTACTGCACTTGCACATTGGGTGTTTTATTTTTTTTAACTAATCCTTGTGGTCAATTTGAAACGCGGCCTGACCAGAATAATAACGTCACCAAAGGCACAAGGAACCATACCTAACTAATTTTTGATAGTTGATATCTAGAGAGCTAAGAGAGATATAAAATTTTTTTACTCTTGATTAGTTTCACCAATTTACATGAAAATCAATCATCAAATAGCATCACCAGGGCCATAATAGTATTGCCCACCTCAACACACACAATTCAATTTAAACTACAGTTCTAGCTACAACAACGTTGGCAATATCAGGATCCCTAGTTCACGTAGCATAAATTATCACAACTAATTTCAACGTATACCTTCAGTATAAACAGCAATTGAACTAACACACGTACAATATAAAATTCATTGTATTGCGATGTAAACTTGCCCTGAAACTTCTCTTGTGTGCTTCATACTAGCAGTAATAGAAATAAAAAAAAAAAAAATCTAAGGGATATCATATTGTTTTGAAAACAATAAATTAATCACTAGTAGCCTCATGGATTGAATAAAAAATTATTTGCTCTAGATATTTGATTCTACATGTATTTATGATGCAAACTTATCAATTGTGCTTCAATTGCTTGTTGAAGTTTGAAGGGTAAATTTCTTGGCATAATGTTTGATAATAAACTCAACTGGCTGGAGCACATTGGGCAGGTGTAAGGAAAAGGTTACAAACTGCTTCATTTGATGGAAGGGAAGATGAGAGGATGTAACATAGAAGGTAAGGTAAGGTAAGGAACTGGGTTACAAAAATATACTTACTTCAATATGGTAGTATAGTTTGGAACCTACATTTTGGAAAGTTTTCTTTTGTGGAGAAATGAACAAAAACACTGAATGAATTTAAAAGTAACTTCATAAATGTAAATTCAAATTGTTAATTTTTTTAAATAATAAGAAGAGGGAACTTGATGAGTAGGGGAATTAATTACCACTGGAGCACATGCTCCAAAGAAACTAAAAATTAATTTTATAAAAAGAAGCAGTAATACTCAAATTCTGCAGACTTAGGTATTTATAACTCATCAAATATGAGCACTATCGTCTCTTTTTGAATCATTTGTATCTATTTATTTGGAAACAGGTTCATGCAGAAATAAAAATCAAGAATTTATTGGCCTTTGAACAATATCAGTTTGATCAATGTGCTTTTAATTGAGTCTCATTTTTTAACACTGTTCTTCCCCCAGTATCTAAATCTAACTAACAAATAATTTTTTACAACTAGCCTAATAAGTAGGGCTTGTAACATCGTAAACACACAGTTCCATTTGGTGAAAGTACTGCACGACGACACAAGTTCATTATTTTTATTTACTTATGATTGCTTTGAAGTGATTATAGATTCTGTTTGACTGGCCACCACGAGTTTGCACTCGAAATTAAATACTAAATGTCAGGAAAGGAGTCATACTTACATAAATAGAATAACTTTTCATAGAAACAGTCATCACTCATTTATTATGTGAAAAACAAATTCACAGATATGAATACGCCAGTCACCGACAGGCGACCGCTGCACAGCCTCCAACTCTTCAGCCTGGTTGCAGGTACGACGGTCGATATGGGAGAATCTGTGATAGGCTTGGCTATATCAGTTTCCCCAACATCACATATGCTGCAGCCTTTTACCGCAGCTTCCAGCTGTGTAACTTTCGCTACCACAGCTGCAAGCTGTGCGCGGAGATCAGCCACCTCAGCTCGCGTCTGCACACAGCAACCACAGTCCTTAGACATACTGCTTTTGAAACCGCGAAAAAGAAAAAAAAAAACAGAAAATATTGTGACCTTTATTTCGTCTCTTTCTAGATTGTCGATGACAGTTTGCCATTGCTCTCTGTGGCTCTTGCGAGTTTCTCATTTAGCAACAGCTCTTTCCTCTTATATTCAGTAAGATCCTCTACTTTCTTTGTTACTAAATATCTCTTATAAGCATTTCTCTTATCTTGATTTCCACATTCCAGGCTCTTAATCCTTGTTTTATACTATAACGATTCTTCATTCCTATACCGTCCTTTGTCGCTTCTTTTAGAATTTTGGTCAGGTATTCTCATTCTAATTCATCAGTCACCTCTACTTTACACTTCTTTTGGAATTACACTTAATTTTCTCTGATTCTTCGACTTTGTAGGACACTGGGTTTGACTTCTTTTTTCCTAACATTGCTGTTAAGCCAGCGGGGTGGAAATCTTGCTTTACTTACCAGGAGGTGGTGGTTTGATTCAATCTCATTGGCTCTAAACACCTTTGTGACAAGTATCAATATCCTCAGTTTTTCATTGGTTGTTACTAGGGTTCGGATCTTTATGACCAAAAAATTGAGAAATATGCAGGAAAATATGACCTTAAAAATGGGTAAATATGACATAAATATGACAAAACGCTTAAATTTACTATACTTCAAAAGATATTTAATTACACATCATTTATTTTATCTAGTGTCGCTTTCATGTAGACACCATAATTTGTTTTCGTGCAGTCGCTGCACCATTGGGAAGTTAAATTTTAAATTGTTTTGCTCAAGTGACTTTAATTTAAATTATTTCCAGAATAGAACTCTTCCATCTGTCTCTAAATTCCCTTACGTAACTTCGCACTTTCGGAAAATTTTACTTTCGGCATGTTGGTACGTCAACTCACTGATCCACTGCAGATTTAACGATGACTGAGGATATTTCATTGAGATATTCATTGACGCAAATCGACACTGGAATGCTTCTGCTGTATTGTCGAGGTTAAAAGGCGGGCGGAACATTAGGTTTTGAGAGTGACAATAATGTATAACTCTAATTCTTGGCTGGGGGTTTCTGACCGCAGTTATAATTAGTTCCCCCCCCCCCCCCAACCTGCATAGCAGAAGTACAGTTCTGTGAATAATTATCTTAATTTCTTCTCATTTATATCTAGTGAATTCTCGGTACTATTAAAAAACTACCAGATTTTCCCCTAAAATATGACCATAAATATTATCGATATATGACCAAAACTAGGAAGATGGTCTGAATATGCATTTATATGCCACATAAAATACATTTTAATACAATCAGAAACGTTGAATCAGTGTTTAATTCATCATTTCAGCTAAAAAAGAAGCAGGAAAAAAATATGACTTTTCCTAAAGATCCGAACCCTAGGTATTACGTTGCCTCTTACCTAAGATTGAAGTTTGGCCTCTTGCGGTCCAAGTGTGTTTGTGTCTTTGTGCGGAAGTAGTGTGTTGCATATGTTATATGTAGAGTGTAGACTGCGTCGCTCAGTTTTTGTTCATTGCTATTTTTGCTGGTTCTCCGAGCAGTCCATTAAAAGAAGGTAGTCATGTTTATCGCTCCTATCTACGTTTCTCTTGAAGTCTTGAGTATAGTTTATCAGTTGCTTCTATTCTACCCTGTTCTGGAGCATACACTCTCACAACTGTCAGGAAACCACGTTGCATTTTCAGTCTTACTTCTATTATCCATTCATTCCAGAATGTGTAGTAAACGATCTTTGACTACAGTGATTTGTGTACCATCACCATGACTCCTACTTGTGTTCTTACATTTCTGTCGACTCCACTGAATCTCTGAACGCAGTTGTTTGTCACCAATGTACCTTCCAATCTGCGCTTGGTTTCTGTTTTGACTGGTATCTTAATACCTTTCTTGTTTAAGTTATCATCTAGCCTGCCCATATGTGTGAACTAGGTCAGTGCTTGCATATTCCATGTAGCAAAAAGGATTTATCCTTTTTCCAGCTCGTGTCCTTTTTCTTGCCATTGTTGTCATTATTGCTATCCCTCCTGCTATTTATTGTTTGAGATTTGAAAGCAAAAATATTTAGTCCTACCAATTGGTTGTCAACAAAGAGGTAGCAACTCTGGCTGCGGGCCTGATTTGGGGTGCCTGGGTTTGGTAGTAGCTTTCGAGCATGGATGACCATGTCTTTTCTCGAGACAAGTCATGCAGACTGGTCCATACCAGACTTAGTAGCTCCAGGAGCCATCACCCGGACAACATTGTTAGTCCACTGGCTAAACCAGGAAAGGGGAACCTGCTGCCTTGGAGGTTTGACAGGGACTACCAAAGGCTAAGGGAGTCTGGAAGCGTCAATACATATCGCAGTACTGTCGGTGCTAACGTAATTGTATTGCATTTAGCGTGTTCCCGAGATAACATATTTTATTTGAACTAGTTATCCAAATGTATTTTTCCTTCACAAACATTTATATCAATAAATAATTAATAGTTGTATTTCCATCGCTTGTTTAATTGAAATACCATGATCACTAAATTATTATTAATCTATTGGAGCAATGCCCCTAGTCATCTTATCACACTTTTTTATATATATTCTTTTAAAATTATCTCACATACTTTTAATGTTAAATTCTACCCCCATCTATATATGTTAATTATGAATTTTAAATTTCTTCAGAGTTTTTGTAAATTATTCATCACTCCACTTTATAATTTAGCAAACTGCTGAAGCCCTCAACAGAATGCTAAAGACCTTATCAAACAGAGTAGGAACTAGGAGGTTTGCAAGATATCTCAGTGGATTACGCCATTTTCTTTTGTTTCGTTATGTTTTGTTCTGTTTCATTTCATTTCGATAATTACTACTATTAACTCCACCCATTGTCACATCACCAATATTTCAATAGTGTTCATTTTTTCTTGTTGGTAGAGTATCCTGGAACGGGAAGTGCAGGAAGTTTGCTTCCCACAATACCAAGACGGCCGACGCTCAGTAGACGGCTGTTCTGCACATACTCCGTAATTGCCTATATTGTTAGAACGCAGAGGCTCACAGAAAAACAAAAGATCTTAGCAAACGGCTCAACAGACTCGGGAGATCGCTGAAGTCTTGGTCAGAAAGCGGAATATCTCTGCAGTCCGTAGAACTATAAAGATGTTAAAAGACCGCTTAATTCACTAGCGGAAAATCTCACCAAACCGATTAATTCCTTGTCAGTAGCTGGAACTTATAACGTGACCGGATAAAATTGCAGCAGACCACCAAATATTTAATAGGAACGGAAAAGATCGTAGTAGGCTGCGGAGTATGTTATGGGAATGTAGAAGTTCACAATAAAACGAAAAAGATCTTATCAGATGGCAGGATCTCAGGAAAAGGCTGCAGACTGCTGAAGTGCTAATCAGAATGCGGAATATTTCAGCCAACCATGGACGATCTCTGATTGACGCAAAAGATGTCAATTGATTGCCGAATTTTTCAGCAGATTGCGATTAATTCCTGGTAAGAAGGCGGAATATATCAGCTGATCTTATACGATTTCGGCAGACAGCGAAGAATTTCGGCAAGCTGCGAAAAATTTCAGCAGACAGTGAAAAATTTCAGCCAGACGCAAAAGATTTAAGCAAAGCGACGATTATTTCCAATGATCTCGAACTAACACAGCAAACACAAATACCTCGGCAGACCGCAAAATATTTCAGCAGATTGCGAAACATCAAAGCAGAATGCAAAAATTCAAAGAAAGCAGCAGAATATCTCAGGAGATCCCCTGCAAACAAAACACAGCAAAATAATTTAGAAGACGGCGGAAAGTATCAATATTCCACGGAAGACCTGAGCAGACAAATGAAGACATGGGTGGGCCGCTACAGACGTCTACAGATCTGGGAAGACCATAGTAGATATCAACAGGCCGCAGAAGACATCGTCTGACTGAGGAACAATTCAACAGTCCGCAGAAAACATCAGCAGAACAAGAAAGACAACAGAAGACCGCGGAACACGTTAGCAGATTGTATTAGAAAGACTTGAGCTGGATACTCGCACTTCGCGTATTGTCTCAGCAGACCGCATAAGAGTTCGGCGTACCATGGATGACATCAGCAGACCTCGGCAGCGCGCAAAAAATTACAGCAGAATACAAAATATCTTAGCAGATTGCAAAATCTCTTTAAACAACGCAGAATATTTTAGCAGACTGCTAAAGACCTCAGCAGAATGCAAAAGATGTTATCAGACGGATCAGAAAAATAAGCAGATTGCGATGGACCTTAGCAGACTATACTTTTTTGTATCATTTTCTTATTTTTCGATTCTTTGTTATTTGTTTGATTATTTGTACATTTGCTAATATTTAATTTAATTTAATTGCAATGGAGCACAGGCTCCGGTGGCAATTTCCCTACACACCTATCTTCCCCCTATCCTGCACCCTCTACAAATTTGCCCTCAACAAATTTTATCTTTAAATTCTTTCAAAGTTTTCGGTAACTATCCATCATTTCCTTTGGTAACTCATTCCAATCCCTGACACACTTACCTAAAAAAGAGAATCCTCCCACACCCTTGTGCCTGAAATCGAGTGCCAGCTTGTGGTCATGGTCATCTTTTCCCTTCTATGCACTGCTTTTCATACCTATTGCAATATCTTTCCATGCCTTATCGCCAGTATATGCCCTGTACACTCCCATGACCCTCCTCATCCTCCTCCTGTGTTGCAATGAATCCCATTCCAGCTCCTTTATCATATCCGTCACTGATTGCATTCTGCTATAATTTCCAGAAACAAATCTAGCAGCCCTTAATTGCACCCTCTCCAACTCCTGTATTTGATACGTAAAATGAGGGTCCCATACTACACTACCATATTCGAGCAATGGTCTCACCAAAGTTTTGTAACCCAGTTCCTTGACTTCTCTCGTACATCCCCTCATCACTCTCTCCAACAAGTGCAGAACTTTGAAACCTTTTCCCACCACCTGTCCTATGTGTCCTGCCCAGTTAAGCTTGCTATCAAAAGTAATTCCAAGATATTTACATTTCAAGTCTTCAGCAAGCAATTCTTTCCCCACCTTATATTCATAATTAACCTTTTGTTTTTTATTTGTGTATCTAATAAGCTGACTCTTCTTTGCATTTATCTTCATTCCATGTTTACCAACCCAATTAGATATCCTGTCCAGATCACCCTGCAACTGTTTAAAATCTTCTATCGTTTTGATTCTTTTATACAGCATTATGTCATCTGCAAACAATCTAATTTTAGATAGTAAACAATCAACACGATTATTCATTAGAATAATGAATAGCAATGGTCCCAATACGCTACCCTGTGGCACACCCATTTTTACTTCCACTTCTTTTGATACTACATTTCCTACCCTAACTTTCTGTTTTCTACCTTTTAAAAATTGTTCTACTCAGCAAATGACTTTCTTATCCACTCCAATGGTTTTTACCATATTTACTACCATTTTATGGTTTACTCTGTCAAACGCCTTAGACAGATCTAGTGCTACACTATCAATTTGGCCTCCCTTATCCATTTCATCTGAAATATCTTGCATATATCCCACCAACTGAGATTCGCATGAATATCCTTGCCTGAATCCATGTTGCCTGCTTGAAAACCACTTACGTTCCTCACATATATTTCTGATGTGGTTGCATATCAATCTTTCCATTAATTTACCTACCACTGATGTCAAACTGATTGGTCTGTAATTCTCAACTTTATTTCTCACCCCTCCCTTATGTACCGGTACTACTATTGCAATTTTCCAGTCCTGTGGTAAGCAACAAGTGTCTAGACTCAATTTAAATAATATTTCAAGATAAGGTACAATGTCACAATATTACCACCACTAATTATCACATCACTAAAATTCCACTAGCGTTCCTTTTTGTTGGGGATTACGCTGACCAAAAGCCGAAATTTTAAAATTCACTATAATCGAATAAGTATCATATATTCTTATACCTAAATAAAGGTTTCAGTCATTAACGGTAGAATCACTCATCACGCATCACTCCGAGTTACACGGCCATTCGGAAAGTAGCGTTTATTTAGATTGCGCGTCGCTTACAAATAACCTCCGATGCAAGAGTGAACTATATTCTTGTGCTGGACGTTAGCGGACATAGACGGACGTATATCGGCAATGGAGGATGAACGTAAAGGTATTTACTGTAGTTTAGTCCCATTAATTTATATTTTAGTTGATGTTAGTGTGTCCTGTTGGTGTGTGTTTTACAAGACAACAATGTAACTTAAAAGTGCTGTTTATAATTGTAGCATAGTGTTTTTGTTTGTTTGTCAGGTTCCGTTTCATGCGCATAAATAAAGTATAGCTAGTTTACTAACTAATGGAGAAGAAAAAACGTGCACATGTATGCCCCTTTCTGATCTACGTGTTTCTGGTGTAGGTTTGTCCATGTTTGCTGAACCTGACGAGGCCGCTTCTGTGAAGATTGTATCCAGGGAACATTTGTTTGAAATAATGTGGTGAAGAGTTGACAGATAACAGGTTTATTTACGTGGAAAATAGACTTTTGGAATTATTAAGTGGACCCAGAAAAGGAACGTAGGAAGCTGCGTTACTCTAAGTCTGAATTTAAGAAAAAATGGCAGCTTCTCACCATATGGATGAACGCTAATATAATAACAATCAAGAATGGTTAAATGGGACTGTTGAATTACCTCACTGGGTAAAGCCAACAGCTGGCCGACCAATAAAAAGTTTTGAGGACGCGAGTGACCGCAGCAAACGTCGAAAAACAGAATGATTAAGGAATCAGGCATCTACTGAAGAACTTACATACGCAGCGCAAATGAGCCAACGAGCTGCAGGAAGTGCAAGTGCTTCAGTGATCATAAAAAATGCAACTGCAAGTCCAATTCGAGCAGCTAAATTTTGCAAAATTATTTCTTCTTCAAAAGCAAACAAATTTGTAAAACATTCACCCTCTCAAGCTTTATCCAATTAAATTGAAGCTTGCCTTTCTAAGAGACAATACGAAGTTATCCATAATGCGAATAAGAACATTTATCCTTCTTGCTCGTTTCTGAAACAAGATAAAAAAGAGTGCTTCCCGAAAGAAGAGTCTATTACCGTTACAGAAACTTGTGCCAAAATAAAACTCCAGGACTTGCTTGACCATACAACCATATGTTTGTGCAAATATGTAAATGAAGTAATAGATTTGTGTTCAGAAGAAGAAAAATTAAACTTACAACTATTGACGCAATGGGGTTGTGATGGCTCTCAACAAACACAATTTAAACCATAATTTCAAGACACCACGAGTAGTGATGCAAACATTTTTCAAAGCGCACTAGTTCAATTTGCGATTAATTAGCAATGTCAACGCCGAAAAAAAAAAACTAGTCTGACAAACCCCTGTGCCATCATCGCCAAGGTTTTCCAGACCTATCAGAATACGTTTTGTCCATGAATCCCGCGATGTTACGAATGAAGAAATGGAACACATACGAAGGCAAGAAGAAAACCTGAGGGAAACTGAAGCTAGTGGGCCCTCTTTCCGTGTTAAACATATTCTGGTACCTACTATGGTGGATGCGAAAATTTGTCATGCAGCAACCAATACAACTTCTGCAATGCGATGCTATATGCGCAAAGACACATCCAAAAATTTTAACAACTTGACAAAAAAAAAAAGAGAAGAAGATCCTCAAACGTTTCAGTTTGGACTCTCGATTCTCCATGCCTCCTGCCATATCCCGTATATCCCTTCCAAACCATTACCTTCCCGGATAGGTGCAATGCACCCTCCGCCGGAGTAATAGTAATAGCAATGACAGTAATCAGATTTTTTGAATCATTACTTCATTTGTCATACATGTTACAATCAATAAATGGCAGGCTAGAACAACTGCTGACAAAAATATTGTATCTGCTACAAAACAAAGCATTCAAAACCCTTTTAAAGAAGAAATGGGCCTTTTGGTTGATATTCCCAAAGCAGGATTCGGCAACACTAATGATGGGAACACGTCAAGAAGGTTTTCGCGGACCCAGTTAAATCTGCAGAAATAACAGAGCTTGATGTTAACCTCATTTCCAAGTTGAAAGTTATTGTAGAAGTAATCAGAAGCGGCCATCACATCGACAAAGACAAATTCTCTAAGTATGCACTGGAAACAGCCAGACTATACGTGAAGCTATACAACTGGTACCCTATGTCTCCAACCATACACAAAATCTTAATGTGTGGTGCTTCAGTTATTTCACATGCATTAGTCGCGATTGGACAGTTATCCGAAGAGGCTGCTGAAGCACGAAATAAACATTTACAGCTGTATAGGCAGAATTTATCAAGGGAATCTTGCACTAGGGATGTCTTCAATAGGCTTTTACTTAGTTCTGATCCATTCTTTTTATGTTCTCGGCCGAAGACTCAAAAGAAGAAGCTCCACCACTTCTGTTCCCAGGAGAATTATCATACGAAAGCACCGAAGACGACTCTGAGGTTAGTGATGAGGACGAATCGGAAGAGGAGTTTGATGGTTAACAATGTTGTTGTTGTGGCTTTAGGGCGCGACGACAACGAGGTCATTAGCGCCCAGTTAACAATGAGAGTAAAGCTTATTCTCACGAGTTAATTCTTCCAGTGCTAATTAAAATTTTCTTCCAAAATTTGTCTACACTAACACTGTATGCAATCTATTACGTACTTAATTTTCATGCACTTTCTTGTTTTTTTTGTAGTTCTATTTTAATTTATATTACTATGAAAATCAAACTTTCATATATAAATTTAGTTTTGAGCAAAAAAAAAAAAAATGTGTAACTATGTGTAGATTTTCTACCTATATGTTTCATTACTTTAAATTAAGTTTAAATTGTCATTTTAAACTAACTTTATGCTTAGAAGTATATTTAAAGGACGATAGGTTAGGTCAATATTTTTGCCCAGCTTTTCAGGTCAAATACCCCCCCTTATGCTTCACTCAGAACACGGCTTTTCTGCATACACTGAATTTCCTCCGATTATTAATATAGCTCGTTGTTACAGGATATCTTCCATCAAACCGTTGATGTCAATGCAATAGTTCCAGCATTATTATTCCTCTTTAATATCTTCTACAATATCTCAGCAAAATGAGAAATATTACAGAAGGCAAAAATATCTCAGCAGACTGCGGAGTGCATCATTAGAACCCAGAACAGCAGAGCAACACGCAAAATATGTCAGCAGCCTTCGTCAGATCGCTGAATACGTCACCACACAGTGGAGGATCTCTGAAGAACGGTAAAGGTCTCAACAGGCAGCGGAATTTGTTAGCAGATCATCGAAAATCTCATCAGATTGACGAATCCCTGGTCAGACGGAGGAATATACCAGCAGACCACATAATATCTCGGCAGATCGAGCATGATTGCAGAAGACCACGGATAAATCTCAGCAGATTGCAAAAGTTTTTGATGTTCATATTGTGCAGAATATTTTAAAGATAATACATAAAATGTTTATCTGCCATATAGTGCAACACAAAATAGACCGCATAGGTAAAATGGAACAGGGGAAGCACCCAGGACAACGCGTATCAGCCGTCCGAACTAGTTTATCGGTGTTTTTCTGCAGCCATCATGGAGAAAGCCAAGATGCTCCCCAATCTCCACCTAATAAACTAAACTAGACATTCCATAAACAAAAAATTCACTTTTAGCATGCAGAACATAGTTATACACTTCACTTAGTATACAACCTGCCAGAAGGTACAAGATGCTTGGTGTCAGTGATGCCATGTGTACATAAAACTAAAACTCGAAATTTGACCAAGTCAATAATAAGTAAAACATATCAAAGGTAGACAACCCGCAAATGCTCAGAAAAGGTGGTGAGAAAAATTATCCATACATTGTGTCAGAGCAGCCATTAGATAGGAAAAATGATTTGTGAGTAAATGCAGCAAACCTCAGGGCACCCTCTTGCTCTTGGGGTTGGAAACGGCCCCTAAAGGCGGATGAATCAGAAATGATCAACGGCATGAGGATGCAGAAGGCAACGGGAAACCACTGCATTAAAGACCCAAAGGGTATCCCGAGGACATGTAATCCTCTCAAATTACATATATCATGATGGCTTCTTCCTGGGTAAAATATTCCGGAGGTAAAATAGTCCCCCAATCGGATCTCCGGGTGGGGACTGCTCAGGGAAGAGTCATCAGAATGGATAGAAACATTCTACGAGTCGGAGCGTGGAATGTTAGAAGTCTGAATAGGGCAGGTAGGTTAGAAAACTTAAAAAGGGAGATGGAACAACTTAAGTTAGATGTTGTTGGGATTAGTGAGATTAAATGGAAGGACGCACAGGATTTCTGGTCTGGGGAACACAGGATAATTAGCACACATGCTGTCAATGGAGTCACTGGTGTAGGATTTGTAATGAACAAGAAAGTAGGGAAACGGGTGAGTCATTATGAACAGTTAAGTGACAGGATTATTTTGATGAGGTTAGAAACTAAGCCCGTCCCAACCACATTAGTACAAGTGTATATGCCAACATCACAGGAAGATGACGAAGAAATAGAAAAAATATACGCTGAAATTGAAGAATTAATTCAATATGTGAAGGGGGAGGAAAATCTAATAGTCATGGGTGATTGGAATGCAATAGTGGGAGAAGGAAAAGATGGGAATACTGTAGGAAGTTTTGGTCTAGGAGAAAGAAATGAACGAGGAAGCAGGTTGCTAGAATTTTGTGAAAGATATAAGCTAGTAGTGGCAAACACACTGTTTAAGAACCATGCAAGAAGAATTTACACATGGAAACGTCCTGGGGATACAGGCAGATATCAGCTAGATTATATCATGGTCAAACAGAGATTCAGGAATCAAGTTCTAGATTGCAAAGCGTACCCAGGAGCGGACATAGACTCTGACCATAATTTGATAATAATGGAGTGCAGGCTGAAATTTAAGCGAATAAGGAAGCAGTATAAGCAGAACAGACGGGAAGTGAATAAACTGAAACAATCTAGCACTAGAGAAAAATTTGCATTAATAGTAGACTTGGGTCTAAGAAGTATCTCTGAAAGGAGCTCAACCGAGGACGAATGGAATGCATTAAAGACCGAAATAATGAAAGCTGGTAAAGAAACATTAGGCTTTAGGGAACAATCTGCCCGAAAACCTTGGATCACAGAAGAAATTTTGGAGCTGATGGATCAGAGGAGAAGGTACAAAAATGCTCAGGATGAAGCAGGAAGAGAGCAGTACAGGCAATTTAGAAATCAAATAAATAGGAAATGCAAAATAGCAAAAGAAAAATGGCTACAACAAAGTGTGAAGAAGTAGAAAAGGAAATGGTCGTAGGTAAAGTAGATGTTGCCTACAGAAAGATCAAACCGAATTTTGGAGAAATTAAGAAAAGAGGTATGAACATTAAAGCTGCCGATGGGAAACCTCTTTTAAGCTCAGAAGATAGAGCTAACCGATGGAAAGAATACATTGAGAAACTTTATGATGGGGACGACTTGAACAATAGTGTAATGGAAAAGGAAGATGATGTTGACATTGATGACTTAGGGGATCCTGTTTTGAGGACAGAATTTAATAAAGCTCTGAATGACTTGAAAGCAAATAAGGCAGTTGGAATTGATGAGATCCCTGCAGAACTTCTTAAATCCCTAGGAGAGGAAGGAATCGAAAGCTTATTCAAGCTGATATCCAAAAGTTATGAAACAGGAGAAATTCCAACTGATTTTAATAAAAATATCATGTTCACACTTCCAAAGAAAGCACAAGCCGACAAATGTGAGAATTATCGCACTATTAGTCTAACATCACATGCTTCAAAATTATTGACCAGAATAATATACAGAAGGATGGAAAGGGTAGTAGAAGAGATAGTAGGTGAAGATCAGTTTGGGTTTAGGAAAAATCGCGGTACAAGGGAAGCAATTCTGTCTTTAAGATTAATACTTGAAGGGCGGATCAAGAAAAACAAAGATACTTTTATGGCATTTGTTGATTTAGAAAAAGCATTTGATAATGTTAGGTGGGACAAGATGTTCAAAATTTTAAAGAAGTCAGGTCTAAAGTATCGAGATAGAAGAATACTCTATAAACTATATAAGAATCAAGTGGCGGTAATAAAAGTAGAGAATCACGAGAGACATGCATCAGTTAAAAAGGGTGTGAGACCAGGTTGTAGTCTATCCCCGTTAATATTCAACTTGTATGTAGAGGCAGCAATGAAGAAAGTCAAAGAAAAATTTCCATGTGGCATAAGTTTTCAGGGAGAAAAATCAGTATGCTACGTTTTGCTGATGACACTGTCTTGTTAGCAGAGAGGGCTGAGGATATTGAGAAGTTACTGAATGGCATGAACGAAATACTGAAGGAAGATTTTGGACTGAATATAAATCAAAGTAAGACAAAAGTGATGAAATGTAGCAGAAATGATACCAATACTAGATTAAATATAAAAATAGGATCGGATGCAATAGGAGAAGTAAGCAAATTCTGTTACTTGGGAAGTAAAATTACAACCGATGGCCAAAGCAAGAATGATGTCAAAAGCAGAATAGCACTAGCAAAAAGAGCTTTCATGAAAAAGATAAAACTTTTAGTTTCAAATATTGATCTAGGAATTAGAAAGAACTTTTTGAAACTCTTTGTGTGGAGCACAGCCCTTTATGGTAGAGAAACGTGGACTTTAGGAATACCGGAAAGAAAGAAAATTGAAGCATTTGAAATGTGGTGTTACAGAAGAATGCTGAAAATTAAGTGGACAGACGAAGTAAGAAATTAACGAGTTTTGGAAATGATGGGTGAGAAAAGAAGTTTATGGAAGAAGCTTACAGAAAGAAGAGACAGGCTGGTAGGTCATATTTTGAGACATGCTGGATTGGTTAATTTGTTAGTGGAGGGAACAGTCGAAGGTAAGAACTGTAGAGGAAGACAGAGATTAGAATATATGAAACAGTTAACACTGGCCTAAAAAAAAATATTTGTTTCTGTAACACAAATTAATTACACTAATTCCTATGTATTTTTCACTCCGAAATCCGAAAATGACAATGAAAAAACCGTACCACGTCTAGTTTTTGTTTTACAGGTACTGTCAAAAGTATGATGACAAAGGGAAAACGAACACCACAATCAATTCTGTGAAAACAGACGGTGTAAAATTTATTAATCAATATATACCCTTATTTACATATTAATGAATTATATTTATTTATGAAGTATATTAATGAATTATTACATAAATGAAAAGGTTTTATCATGGTTTTTCACTTTTTCCTTTTATGCGGAGTTGCATCTTCTTTTTTCAAAAACCAGCAGTAATCTCCAAGCATCGCAGGATCCCACCGTCCTTGGTATCTTGTTTCAATGGTTTTTATATCTTGGTGGAATCTCTCTCCTTGCTCATCACTTACAGCCCCAAGATTTTCAGGGAAAAAATCCATATGTGAGTGAAGGAAGTGAATTTTTAGAGACATTCGACAACCCAAGGCGTTGTAAGTCTTCAAGAGGTTGTTAACTAAAGTTTTGTAGTTGCTTACTGTTTTGTTTCCAAGAAATCCTTTTATTACCTTCACAAATGCCTTCCATGCTGCCAGTTCATTTTTATTTAGCGTCTCTTTAAACTCAGGATCACGTATAACCTTCCTGATGTCAGGTCCAGTGAAAACACCTTCTTTTATCTTAGCCTCACTAAGTTTAGGGAAAAGTTCCGACAAGTATTTGAAACCTGGCCCCTCTCTATCCATACCTTTTACGAAATTCTTCATCAGCCCTAACTTTATGTGCAGAGGAGGAAGAAGCACATGTTTAGGGTCAACTAAAGGATCAAACAATACATTTTTTTCACCTGGAGTGTAAGATTTTCTTGACGGCCATGTTTTTTTTTACAAAGTGATTCTTACTGTCTCTGCTATCCCATGAGCATAAAAAACAACAATATTTTGTATAGCCACCTTGAAGTCAGATTACAATAGCAATCACTTTTAAATCACTGCAAATTTGCCACTCAAAATCATCATACTTGATTGCTCTTAGAATTGCAGCCATGGTCTCATACGTCTCTTTCATTGAAACTGAGTAAGCAACTGGAATTGATGGCTTTGTATTTCCGTTGTGGAGTAAAACAGCCTTGAGGCTAGATTTGGAAGAATCAATAAAAAGGCGCCACTCAGTAGAAATATGTGTTATTCCAAGTTCTTTCATTAACCCCAGAATGTCGAAACATACACACATAGGGCCATCAATTCTGTAAAATACAGAGAAGTTAGCATTTCTCTTTCTAAAGGAAGTTGTGGTTGTGCCTTTGGCCAAAAGATTCCATTCTTGTAATCTTGAACCGAGAAGTTCAGCTTTCTGTTTTGATAAGCCTAAGTCACTGGCCAAATCATTTAGTTTGTTTTGCGTAATGAGATGAGGTTCACTCGACGACGGAACGTAAGTAGGGTCAATAAATGTCCATTTTCAGAATGCAAATCTTCATTGTCATATAATTCTGGAATTACCACATTTCCCCTATTCAAAGGGGGAGTTGGAACCGGTAAGCCTTCCACGTGTGGAACTGGTCTAATGGCAGAAGGTGTAGTAGGATGGTCAATTTTGTTCTTCTTCTTCTTGGAATATCCTTCAGTATTCGTAAGACAAAAATAGCAATCACTAAAGTCGTTAGTGGGTTCACGCCAAACCATAGGCACAGCGAATGGCATAGAACTTCGGTTACCGTTCATCCATTGAATAAGTGTTATATTACAGCTCACACAACAGATATGAGGCGCCCAGTGTTTATCTTGGTCTCCCAATTTGCAACCATAATACAAGAAATATGATATTTTTACATCTTCAGTTATAGGCCTACCTTGCGATTTCAATACGTAATGTCCACAAATGTAACAAAACTTTTCTGGTGAATTTTTACACAATCTTCGATTATTTGAAAACATTTTCAAACTAAACTGTGTACAACACTATACAATCGCACTTTACAGGTCTGTCTCTTCACTGACAATAATAAACAATTAACAAAGAAACTCAAACTCCTCCACCACTCTTCTGCAGTGTTGCCAACTTTCGAATTGTAAATACAGAAATATAGTAAAATAACTATATAATGTGGGGTGATAACATACAAATGTGACGTGGTAGCACTTTTCAATTATTAATACGTTATTAGGAAGCCCAACGGATATTAAAAATGGTATTTTTATGTATGTTACAATACCCTATAGACCAGTGTAATTGATGATGTGGTCTGTAAGGGGTATGTAGAAATGAAGAGGTTAGCACAGGATAGGAAAGGATGGAGGATTGCATCAAACCAGTCGAAAGACTGACGACAAAAAAAAAAAAGCAGCAAACCAGATTTTTTCATGTCTTGAGTAAAATCCAGAAATTTCTGGGTAAATTAAAAGAAAATAATTTTCAGTAAGAAACCTACATCAAGTCTCTATGATTTCAGGCTACCAAATTACACGATGTTTTTAATTCTAGTAAATATAAAATTATAAACATTATAGATAAGATAAAATTGTTATTTTTAAGTAAATAGTGAACTCCTAGATAACCCTAAATAATTAGAGAGAAATTAAATCTGTATATAATGTTGGAATATTACACATCATTATATATGTAAGCAATCAAACTAAAGGCATGAGACAAGTCTAATACCTTAAAAAAAGTAATAATTGCAAATGTACTAAATCATAAACTTACAAACATTATGTAAATTATTCATACCAAATTTAAATAAATTTTAACATATAATTGCTAAAAATAATTTATGAAAACAATGGCTACACTATTGTTAAATAAAATTACAAAAGACAAAAATACACGTTTACAATTTTTCTGAACATATTTATATTGAAACAATTGCAAAACCTTCTGCATCACACAGAATTATTACAAATTACTCACATATAATTCAGGGCACTTAATAATCCTGTAAACAGAGGTGAAAAGGTTTTTTATAATGCCTCTTAATATTGATAGTACAAATGTCAACTTGGCCATAAAATATAGAAACAGATATTTATAAGATAAATATTACATCAACAAATCAGATATACATTTTTTCAACACAATCCTAGAAGAAGTTCACAAATATAAAGAATTGTTTGGTGTATTTTTTTTTCTGTATTTCATAAAAACTTTCTTTGATACATCTTGGGGAAAATGAATTTTCTTTATTATCAGTTATACTTATAGCAATCAACACTGTGATGCCAATACGGAAACCCAAGTGCATAGGTTTGTATTTAACTGGGGGGTAGTGAAGTATGACAATGATTCTGCTGGCACTTTTTTAGTTCACTAGACCAATAGGAATTCCACCAAATTCACATACAAATAGGACTTAACTCAAATGAATTTTCTGATGCTTTTTTAGATGCCCAGTGGACATAAAAGATTTAGAACAAATATCACAAGTATATGGGCGTTCACCAGAGTGAATCCTAAGATGTGTTTTAAGACCACCTGACTCGGTAAACGCTTTTCCACAAACATCACATGGAAATGGACGCTCACCCAGATGAATTCTCTGATGCTTTCTAAGGTTCCCAGAGTGTTTAAATGATTTACCACAATCTTCGCAGGAAAACGGACGTTCCCCAGAATGGATCCTCTGATGAATTTTGAGACTACTCGACTGTGTAAAAGAAAATCCGCAAACTTCACAAGAATACGGCCGTTCACCGAAATGAGTTCCCCGGTGCTTCTTAAGACTATCAGACCGCGTAAAATACTTTCCACAAATTTCACAATAAAATGGACGTTCACCAGAGTGACTCCTGAGATGAATTTTAAGACTCCCAGCCTGTGTAAAAGATTTTCCACAATGATTACAAGAAAATAGGCGTTCATCAGAATGAATTCTCAGATGTCCTTTAAGGCAATCAGCGCGAGTAAATGATTTACCACAAACTTCACAAGGAAATGGACGTTCACCTGTATGAGTTCTCCTGTGAGTCTTGAGATGCCCATACTGCATAAAAGATGTCCCACAAACTTCACAAGTAAATCGGCGTTCACCTGCAGGAATTTTATGAACCGCTTTTTGAAGTTCGTTAGAAAATGGGGGAACACTTGTATTTATTTGCTGATCGTTTCTAGAACAGCTAGAAGGAGTTAATACTGTTTCACATATTTCACTCACAGATGAAAGTTCATTTGACTGAATTATCTCATTGCTCTGCGTACATCTTACTCTACTGCTGTAGCAGTCTGCATTGATTGGTCCCTCATTTAGAAGTTCAGTTGTTGGAATTTGCTGCTCATATATTTGTCTGCTAAATAGATACTCATAATAACGTCTGGAACAATAAAAAAAGACACCACAGTTGATATTCGGTGACAACTTAATGTATAAAAGAAATATGTTCTAATATAATGTTTAATGCAGATGATTTATTAATTAGCAAACACAAATTCTTTTCACATATACTTTTACGAGAAGTAATGAATTTAATTTGAAGTACTGTGACCACATTGCACACTAAAACCCATACATTGAAAACTAACGAAAGTATTATAGCATTTATAACTATTAACTACTTGCCACAAAAAACTGATCTACAACTTAAAACAAGATCTATATTGCAAGGAAAAAGTAGTCATTGTCAAAATAGTATAATCAGTTAGCAGACCACAAATAAATGAATAAGTCTTTTGTTTTATAAAATATTAAAAGTATATATGAAATGAATATTAAAAAATTTTTTGTTTGAGAAACATTTTATATTGGTGAATTAACTTATCTGTCGAGGATATAAGAGTTATCTAATCAGCAATGTGTCTGGTTAAGATAAAACTATTTTTTCATATTTATTAATAGTAGAGGATATATTTGAAATATTAAATTCATGCTAATTTTCCAAAGATATTATTCTGAATGCGTGTATGGTGGTAGTTTTAGGAAAGGCTCAATACCCTGTTTAATAGTTAAACGGAATAGTTGGTTGTATTTTAATAAATTATTACTTTAATAACCTATTAATTATGTGTATTAACAAGAGAAAAGAAATAATTAAATTTAGTTAAGGAATTTGAGGTAGAATTGGTCTGATAGGCCTTTAATGGTGAAATAATGATCCATGCAAATGCTAAGTCAAATACGTACTCTTACCTCAAAAATCACAGAATTAATATGCAAATTAGAATATAACATTTTGAAGAAATGTTACAAATTTCATAATAACAGTGACACATTTCTGTCCTTCCTTAATACACTGACTAGTTACTAATGCCTGTGATTAAACTAAGTAAGATTAGTTTATGTAGTTCCAAATTTTACCACAGTCCCTAATAGTTAATCTGAGAATCTTTGTTCATCATATTTGTTGTAACCGAACGCAATGAGTACTTTCCGAGTAGGTGCCTGTTAAGAGCCTTGTACTCTCCCATTCACCTCCCACCCACATTATCACCTGCATAATTATTCTAGGCTGCACTAATAGAAGAATGGTACTTCTTCACATGTAGTGTATAAAAAGAAATTATCAATGTATGGAATGCTGAGAATCAGATATAATTAATAATTAAATGCGACCTCAGCCTCCACCACCATGAGAAACCAATCACTACAGCTTCCACCACACCTCCTAGTCGCCATCAGGCACAAAAATAGGGTCGCCAAGGAGTGGAGGCTAATCAAGAACCTGACCAAACGTGTTTTCAATCACAATGGAATGTTTGAATTGAGGCATCAAAGGGACGCTAAATTACTGGGTAAACAATAAAATTAACACATATAATTTTTATTATTGTAGGTCAACAGAGGTAGTCTGGTAGTACATGCTATGTAAGGAGCGTTGCAATCAGCGGCGGCCGCAGCCATTGTGAGGCCACGGGCGGCAGGTCTTTGCGAGGCCCTTGACCTTGTGCAAGGTATGTGAATCGAAAATAGGTATTTCTGATGATCGACGAAAAACGCAAAAGTCATAAATAAATAAATTTTGAGTTTTAAAATATTTTATTACAATAGTTATTCAAAAGTTAACAAACATAAAGATGTCAAATTATTAAGGATAAACTAAAGTACATAAATGCCATGAAAGATATACTGAGGAGTTTCAACTTTTCCTAATACTAAAATATTTAATTAAAGCACAAAAATCTAATGAATGAGCTACGTCATTTTAATTCAAGGAATAGAAAGCTTTGAAAAACGATATTGTGTAATCGAATTCCTCAAATACGTTTTAATAATTTTTAACCATGAAAACTTTTTTATGCAGATGCAACCGTCTTAGTTGTGGTGCCAGTAATTCTCAGGACTACTTCGATAGACGGGTACACTTCAGTTAATGTTTTTTCTATTATATCTCAACAGCGTGGTAGAGCCGTCGTTTTCTTTTTATACACAGATAGACATATCCAGCTCTTCGTATGATTTTTGTACATCAGTATTGAACGTTTCTCCTGCTATTAGAGGTACTTGCAAGTCACTGCATTTCTTCAAAAGTTCAGTCTCTAATATCCTTTAATTTTTATGTTATATATGAAAACAAATATGTTCTGTGCTGTGACATAGGTAACACTCTATTTTTGGTGAGTATTTTGGGATATTCAAAAATAATGTACATTAGATAGAAAAAGATTACACTTATTTTATTATGTTTCATTACTTCTAGATTTGATCTAATGTCTCAGATGGTTACGGCGTGCGATTGCGGTATGGTAGGCCACTGGTTGTGGCATAAAATTGACCTACATTTCTGGCAATGTGTTGATTTGTTAATGTGAAGGTGCTAGGACGCTGCTTGGTTGGAATTCTACTTTAAACTGTAGGTCTCCTATTCCTTGTAGGATTACCAACATAAAACCGGTGGATATGATAGATGTGTATTGAACAACTGGTAAGAAACTCAGCGACCACAAAATATATAATAATCCCATTCTTTAATAACAAAAAGTATCGAGTGAATCGAAAGTAACCTCAAACAAAACAAACACGTCAAGTGCGAAGTGATTGACGTGTGACATTTCATTGCAATTGCGTTCAGAAACGCGAGAATCTTTCAATCCAGTAGAGCGTGAGAAAGACTTTTAATGGTGGTTTGTAAGATTGTTTTTGGATATTATTTTTGTAAGTAAAAGATCAACCAGTGAGGTGATAACGTGAGTCAGATAAAGAAAATATTTTATCGTATTTTATTACTTTTGTAAATATATTATGCCGACGAAAGTAAAGAACAACATAACAGAGTACGGTTGGCAACCCTGGCCGTGACTAATCAACTCACTTTTAAGGAAACAACCAAATGAAAATGTTGTTGTTGTTGTTGTTATTATTTAGGTTTTAGGGCGCGTCGACGACGGGGTCATTAGCACCCTAACAAAAACCAGGCGTGACAACAACGTGGCAAAATTGCCGTCTGTGTGGCGACTGTAAAGGGGTCGGCCACAGAGACAGCACAATAAAATACTAACGTACTAACTAAAATACCGTCTGCGCGGCCGACTGTATAAAGATCGGCCACACAGACGACAACGTAAAATATAAAATTCAGACTGTTGCTCTGTAAGTGCAATAAAATATGAAATACATACCTTAACTGGTTGGCAGTAAAACGGCCAACCAGTTTAAAAAACGAATAATATGGCAGGCTGTAAAAGGGCCAGCGATTAAAGCATTGTCAGAAGTAAAAACAGTACTTGGATTGGTGGTTGTAAATGGACACCAATCCAATCTAAAACCTAGGCCGATCTGCCCAAAATTTTCGAACAAGACCGGCCAAGCTGCAAAACTTTAAAACCTTAGCCACGTTGTCACGGTCATCGCTTAAAATAAGGGACAGATCGTTGGCTAAGCCGACGTCTGCCCTTTAAATCTAAAAGCAATACACATTCGGTTAAAATGTGGCGTACCGTCAAAGGTACGCCACAAGCATCACACTCCGGAGGGTCCTCTCGGCGGAGAAGGAAACCATGTGTCAGAGGACAGTGCCCTATACGGAGGCGAGTAAGGAGAACCTCATCCCTCCTCGCCCGCTGGAAGGAGCTGCTCCACGGCTGAACGGTCGGTTTGACCCAGCCGGAGCTTGTTATGCTCAACCTCCAGCCACTGCCTCTGCCAAACATCAAAAACAAATCTCTTCACCGCCGAGGCAAGGTCTGACTTTGGGACCGGTTCGAAGTCAGTTCGACCTTGCCGCAGGCTAACTTGGCAGCTTCATCAGCTGCCTCGTTCCCCCTGATTCTCACATGGCCGGGTACCCAGCAGAATACAACCTCCTTCCCATAGGACTGGAGGGAAAGGAGGGCGTCCTGGATGTCCTGGACTAGACGGTCTGCTGGGTACATAGTTGCTAAAGCCTGAATACAACTCAGGGAATCACAGCATATGAGATACTTCATGTAGCGGCGCGCCTTCATATGCTGGAGCGACTTTAGCAGGGCATAGCACTCCGCAGTGTAAACACTGCACCTGCTATCCAGCTTGTATTTGTAAGTCGCTCGGGGGAACACTACTGAACACCCTACACTGTTAGCCTGCTTAGACCCATCCGTATACACCGGGGTAAACGTGTGATACTGATTTAAAATGTCTCTAAAAATATTATTAAAAACACTGTCACCGGTACACAGTTTATTGTACCGAGACAGGTCTAAAATTATTCTGGGCCTCTTTAAAAGCCAGGGAGGAGATTTACTCCAACCCTGGTGATAAAAGGAAGGAAGCTCGAATCCGTATTGTTCTAAAATAACCTTTGTACGGTAGCTGAACGGTTTAGTGGCTCTATGCCGATTGGCATAGAACCGCTCGTAGTTGGGATGTACAACTATGTCGTACACGGGACTGCCAGGTGTTATGGCAACCTGCACGTAGTGTCTCACCATGAGGAGTTCGCCGGCGGATGGTAAGCGGCGGCTCGCCCGAGTCAGCACAAATGCTGTCAATAGGGCTGGTGCGATATGCACCCGTGGCGAGCCGAATTCCAGCATGGTGGACACTATCTAGTATACGGAGATAACTGTCCCGTGCCGAACCATACACGATACAACCGTATTCCAGCCGCGACCGTACAAAGGCTCTGTAAAATTGTAGCAGGCAGGAGCGGTCAGCGCCCCATGACCTGCCACACAGACATTTTAAAACATTGAGTGCTTTTGAGGCTCTGGCCTTTTCACATCTTTAAGATGTGGCAGCCAGGTTAGCCTACTGTCTAAAATGAGGCCCAGAAACCGAACAGTATCGGTTAAAAAGTAAAACAGTGTTCCTCAAGGTGAGGTGGGGCTCTGGTTAAAAGAGTCCCTACCACGACTAAAAAGTACACACCGGGTTTTCTCGGCAGAGAAACGAAATCCGGTGTGCACTGACCATTTCATCCAGCCTGTTCAGCGTGAGTTGCAACTGCCGCTCAGCGCTTCTCAGGCTGGATGATGCAATGAAAATTAAAAAAATCGTCCACATATAAGGAGTACCCTATTGGACTCCTTATAACACTTAAAATGCTATTTATGGCAATAGCGAAAAGAGTCACGCTTAAAACTGACCCTTGAGGAACACCGTTTTCTTGAATAAAAAGATCAGACACTTCACTACCGACTCGGTACCGGAAGCAACGACCAGATAAAAATGATATTAAAAAACGGGGCAGGTTACCCTTAAAACCCCCATTCGTGCAACTGCTTTAAAATAACATGCCGCCAGGTAGTATCGTAGGCCTTCTCGAGATCGAAAAAGACGCCCACAAGATGTTGGCTGCGAATGAATGCATCCTGTATTGCCGCCTCCAGGAGGATCAGGTTGTCCAAGGTGGAACGGAACTTCCTGAATCCACACTGAAAGCGGCTCAGCAGATTACGGGATTCAAGACACCAGACGAGACGGCGATTAACCATCCTCTCCAGTGTCTTCCCCACGCAGCTAGTCAGGGCAATACTACGATAACTACCTGGCAACAATTTGTCTTTGCCAGGTTTTAAAATTGGAATTAGTGTTGCTTCTTTCCATGAGTCGGGGAAGTGTCCTCCGGTCCATATGTCATTAAAAGTATCCAGAAGGTACTCCTTAGCATCTTTACTAAGATGCCTCAGCATCTGGTACTGGATCAGATCAGGCCCTGGAGCAGTGTCGTTAGCGCTATTCAACGCTGACTCCAGTTCCTAAAATGTAAATGGGCGGTTGTAGGCCTCTGTATTCGACGAATCAAAGCACAGCGCGCGCCTCTCGGCAGCAACTCTTTGTCGCTGGAACCGAGGTTCAAAGTTGGCTGATGAAGTGACGGCGGCGAAATTCTCCGCCATCAGCTGCGCTATGCTTCGTTCGTCGGTAATTACACGTCCTTGATCCAGTAACCCAGATACCGGAGGGCGGGAGTACCTTCCAGATATACGGCGGATGGACTCCCATACTTTCGACGAAGGTATGGAACGGTTTATTGTGCTCACAAAGTCCTGCCATGACCTTTTCTTGCTCTCCTTAATAACACGACGCGCCTTTGCTCTGGCTATACGGAACGCTGCCAGGTTGTCGGATGTAGGGTACAACATAAAACGCCGCAACGCCCGTCTGCGACCCTGAATAGCGGAACGGCATTTGTCATTCCACCAGGGGACGGGCGTCCTTCGCAGCGTTCCGGAGCTTTTCCGGCATGGAAACGTCAGCTGCCTGGTGAATCACCTGTGTAAGGTGATTCACCTTCTCCTCAATACTGTTATACTCCTTGAGAGTAATGGAGTGCTGGTAAAGTTTCCAATCGGCTTTGCTGACGTTCCATTTACGTCGGTTATTCCCTCCTCCGCGTTCAAACTCTACGTGCATCCATATTGGGAACTGGTCGCTTCCATGAAGGTCGCGATCCACCTCCCAATGCACGGAGTCCGCGATTGAGGGGGAGCACAATGAAAGGTCGATGGCAGAGGACGATCCGGAAGCAGTGGTGAAATGAGTCATTTGCCCTGTATTCAGGATACAAATTTCCTCCTGCTCTATCAATCTACCAACCACTCGGCCCCTGGGGCAATCGGTGGTGGAACCCCACAACGCACTGTGGGCGTTGAAATCTCCTAAAAGGAGAAAGGGCACAGTGAGTTGTCGTATAATGCCAACCAGGTCGTCGTAGTCGACAGACACACTGGGTGGCAGATAGACAGAGCATACGGTCAGTTGGATTGGACCGTGTATTTTCACCGCTACTGCTTGTAATGTGGAGGTGAGAGCAACGGGTTCGGAGTGGACGGTGTTTCGGACCAACACCACCACTCCTCCCTAAGCTCGATCACCCTCGGTATCGTCCTTTCGGAATATGTCATATCCTCTTAGCATTGGCTGGTGTAGCGGTCTGAAATGTGTCTCTTGAAGACAGAGACACAAGGGATCAGACCGTGCTAAGAGTTGGACTTCCTCTTTGTGAGCCTGAAAGCCGTTAACGTTCCACTGAAGTATGGGAGCCATCCTACCTATTTAAAACCACCCGCCCCGGGTCGGGTGGGTCCTGCGCATGCTATTGCTGAGGAACGGAACTATGTTCATCCACCAGCATTATGTCGTCTTCTGGGTCCGAAGACGACACTTGTTCTAAGGCCTCGGAGTTGTGCGGACTTTTCTTCCGCTGAGGCCTGTTCCCCTTCTTCTCCCTGCCAGTTGGGGAACTGGGAGGAGAAGTAGAAGCGGACTTCAAGAACATGGTGGGGTCCGTATGTTTGAATTTCGGACCCCGAACTTTCAGCACAATTTGCCATCCGCTACTGGCAGATGGCGTTGCCGTTGCCATATCTGCTGCAGGTATTGCTTCTGCAGTGGGTGCCTTTTCTGCTATTGCAGAGGCACCCACGACTGTAGTTATTGTAACGGATGGCTGTAATTTTACTGGTAGACATGCTGAACTTGCTGTCGATGTGGTCGAGTTTGTCAGAGTGTTGCTACCCGCGTCCGAAGTCCTAGGTGTAATGACCTTTATGGGTGTGGCACCACATCTGCACTGACATGAGTACATTGGACTTGTGCCCATGTCCGCAATGGACGTCTGGGTAGCGACACTTTCTTTCCTGACGGGAGTTGATAACGTCTTCGCGAAGCTGGTAGCGAAGACTGGTGGAGCCAGAGCCTTATACTGCTTCTTGGCTTCACCATACGAAATCCGCTCTTTAGTTTTCAACTCCTGTATCTTTTTTTCCTCCAGATACAATCGACACTCCCTGCTCCAGGCTGGATGTGCCCCGGAGCAGTTTACACACACCTGTGGGAGCGTGCAGCTCGTGCCTGGCTCATGAGCCACCTTTCCGCACCTCCCACAGGTGGGGTTACCCTTGCAGGTCGCCGTCGTATGGCCGAACCGCTGGCACTTAAAGCAGCGCATTGGGTCCGGCACATACGGGCGGATATTCAAATACAAATATCCTGCCTTGATGTTTTTGGGCAACGTCGGAGTGTCGGACGTCAGGACGAAGGTGGCTGTTTTCTCAAGACTGCCGTTAACCCTTCGTTTTATCTGGCGAACCACGACCACATGATCTTTGGACCACTCCTTAAGGAGTTCCTCGGTCTCTAAATCCATAAGGTCTCTGCAGGTGATGACACCCTTACTAGAATTTAGAGTTTTGTGGAGTTCGCACTTTACTGCGAACTCCCCGAGCTTCTCGCACTTAAGGAGTTGGACAGCCTGCCTTTGGGTGGATGTTTCCAAAAGCAGAGTCCCGTTCCTCAGCTTTTTAACCGATTTGAGGGTACCTGCAATACCCTCTAAACCTTTATGGATGTAAAAGGGAGAGATCTTTTCAAAAGATCCCTCCATCCGTGACATAATAACGAAGGCATTATCAATTTGACAATCCTTCCCGTTACTTTTATCCTGTTCAGGGGGAGGGCTTTCAACCCTCGCCCGCTTTTTTGAACTGGGTGTATTTTTATTTGCCTGCGACACACCCGGGCCGCAGGGGTCTGTGGTTTTCTTGTGAGGCTTCATTTTGGTCCCACGAGTTAAACCATTTTAAAAAGAAGCGCTAATACAACAGGGGTGCGCAGGTGCCCCTGAGGTTGTACGTTAGTGAGTGATCTGCCTCTCACCCATGCACCTCCTCGGCACGTATCCGACCTTGAGGTTGAGGGTTTTTTTATAGAGGTTTGTACCGTCCTCGCGATCCGGGCGATGAAGCCAAGATCCCCGTTCTCCTAGGCACACAACGTTCCACCGCCACGCCCTACGGTGGTAGTTGAAGCATGGTAGGAGTTTACAGTGTGGGAAACTTGCGGCGCTCACAAGTTTCCAGCTCGGGCACCGCGGGTTCGCCAAACCCGTACCTGCCACTTGCGTACCAGGCCCCTGCGGGGATGAAAATGTTAAAGGAGACTAAATAGAGCAGGGACAAGTTCGTCACACGGCCGAGCTACGGACATAACGTAGGCTGAGCCCTCACTCGGCCGACTGTCGGTACGGAGTAGTACCGGTCAGGTGTGACTCGATCTTCCAACGTAAGGCGACAAGAGTTGGCGAACGTAAAGAAACACAGGGACTGCCCGAGTGTAAATCGTAAACACTATGGAAGTAACAAAACTGAGTTTTCTAATATGCGAGGTGCGAGATTCAAATAGTAAAGAATTTTTGCACTATGTTTAACAGTTAAATTACAAAAAATTTTATTCAGTGATAAATTATTTAATTTTGATACCATTAATCTTACTTATTATACGACTCAGATACTAAAAAAATCTAAATGTGAAATTATAATTAAGTACTTAATAATATATACTTATCTTCGATTAACCAACTTTATTTTATTGTTATAAAGAATTTTTTTTAATATAAACTTTCTTCAAGACGGGTTGTAGCGCGAGGCCTCAGGCGATTGCCCTGTTTGCCACCCCCTAAGGCCGCCTCTGACCACAATGGGGAAAGGGAGGCCCATCTCTCAATGCTACTACCCGATGATGGTACCCTATGGACTCAGACAAGATGGTTTACGAGGAAGAAATCGCATGTCTCACAATTATTAGGTAAGCGTTGCTATATGCAAGGTTAATCCGGAAAGTAATCTCTGTCTGGCTATAAATAAAAAACTTCGATGGTAAAAAATATTGTATTATATACATCTTAAAATTACAGCTTTTAACTATTTTTCAACATAGTCACCATTTAAATTTAAGCATTTGTCATAGCTTTTCACTAATTTACAAATTTCTTCTTCATAAAATTTAGCCGCCTGGGCATGTAGCAAATCTTTCACAGCATTTTGAAGTTCATCATCGCCATCATCGATGTGCCACTTCTGCATGTGAGTGAAAGGATGAAAATCACTAGGCGCTAAGTGGGGGCTGTAAGGGGGATGATCGAAAACGTCCCATTCGAATTAGTTAAGAAGCTCTTGAGTCTGACGGGCACTGTGAGGATGAGTGTTGTCATGCAAAAACACAACACCGAATGACAGCTTACCGCGACGTTTGTTTTGAATGGCTCGCTTAAGTTTCTTCCAAGTTTCACAGTAGACATCTGAAGTGATTGTGGTGCCACGTTCCATAAATTCAACGAACAAAACTCCCCCGGCATTCAAAATAATTGTAGACATAACCTCCGTCGTCGAAAACGTTTGGCAGGCTTTCTTTGGCTTGCATGAAAATCGACTGTTGTTTCGTTTCGGTGTTTACGTACGCAAACCGTGTTTCGCCACCGGTCACAATCCTCTCCAAAAAATTTTCTCCTTCCGCGTCGTAGCGTGAAAGGAAGTTTAAGGCAGAGCCCATTCGTTTGGTTTTATGGACCTCTGTGAGAAATTTCGGTACCCACCTAGCCAAGAACTTCCGGTAGCCTAATTTATCGGTGACAACCTCGTACAAAACCGTACGAGAATTTTGCGGGAATTGTTCAGAAAGTTCAGAGATTATGAATCTTCGATTTTCAGGAACTTTTTCGTCAACTTTCTTGACAAGATCATTACTCACAACAGAAGGTCTAACACTCCCCTCTTCATTATGAATATTTGTTCTACCACTTTTAAAAAATTCGGACCCATTGCCTTCACTCATAACGTTCGGACTGTATACAGTACACCATTGACGATGAATGTCTGCTGCCGAAACGTTTTGCGCCAAAAGAAATCTTATTACAGCATGCACTTCCTGGGATTTTCCATTGCAGCGCTCGTGTTTTAAGGTTACAACAAGACAATGCGCAAGAGAACGAGGTTCCTAGTGTCACAGCTGGATGCTTACTGAATCGGGGAACACGCAGATGTGAAAATGGCGGCGCTCCGCGCACGACTACTAGCGCTACTTTCCGAATTACGCTCGTATATCGCCCAGAGGACAAGGCCAATTCCTTGCAGACGCCTTTGAAAGAAACTTCCATCTAGCCTCTGGCGACCGGGACACACTTGAAGCAGTAAACAGCCATTAAAAGTCTTCCTGGAAGTGGAGGGAAAAGTGGACCAAATCATCGAGCATATATCTCTCCACGAAGTCCACAGCTGCATCGCACACCTTCACCCGCGGAAAGCTCCGGGTCGTGACAAAATAGCCAATATTTGCCAACGCAATCTTTTACCTATGGCAGTCAATCACCTCGACACCAAGATCTGTCCTAGACATTGGAAACGGGCTGAGCTAGCTGCGATTCACAAAAGAGGGAAAATACCACAAAACTACCGGCCTAGGAGCCCGCTACCTTCGGTTAGTAAGGTATTTGAGCAGCTCCTGCTCAAATGCCCTGAATCACCACACAGACCGGCAAAAAATCTAACCCAACTACGGTTTGGCAGAGGACACTCGACCACCCAACAACTGAAGACGGTGGTTGAGGCGGCTACCAGAGCCTTTAACTACAGAGAGCGCTGTGGACCAGTCCTTCTAGATATATCCAGAGTCTTCGATTGGGTACGGCTCTCTGGACTCCTGGTACAGTCACACGAGCAGTGACTGCCAGGCCAACACGTCAAACTGTTAAAGTCATTTCTAGAAGACCTTACTTTCAGGGTTAGAGTTGGAAATGTCCTCGTATGCAAACGAAGAATTCTGGCTTGTGCTCCTCAGGGATCTATCCTGGATCTAGTGCTATACACAGCGAACGTTCCAACTCGAGACAGGATCCACACTGCAACCCACACGGACGACACAGCCTACAACACACGCAGCCTGCAGGAGATACTTCAAAAGACAGAGGCCTGGGCGAAGAGAGATAAACTCCGCCTAAATCCAATCAGTAATATTAACCAGTAGGACGGGACCACGTCTGCATCTGCAGACAGACCTACAACTGAAATTACGTGACCCTGGTCTAAAGCTGTACGATACCTGGAGAAACCGTGGATTCCAGACGTACTTGTAGGGCGCACATTGAAGACCTACGCAAATGCGCCAACGCCGGGCTACAAGCATTCTACCCCCTGCTAAACAGGGACACCAAGGTCTCAGTGTCCATATGTGTGCAAATTTACTGAATAATGGTAAGGCTAATACTAGAATACGCCTGCCCCGTATGGGGACATACCTCCAGGACAAGCCTGAACGAACACCAAACTATACAGAACCAAGCCTTGAAGAGTGCCTTACATCTCAACTGCAGATTTTCCATGAAGCAACAAGTAGTCAGATACAGGGAACTAGATGCCAGATTCTATAAAGGAGCTTATCAGAAACAAAACCTCGTAATAAAAGTACTGGGGACACTTCCAACCCGGCCTGGGCCGCACATTGGACCCTTGTTGCTATTACTATAAATCAATACCTCAAGACACAGCAACAACAACAACAACACGCCATAACCTGAAGACACGCCCTACAAGAAGCCATAACACATTGTAAATACTAGAAGTAAATGTCAGAAAACAAAAACTTCAATGTACACTTAAAGAAATGGCATGGTGCGGCATATACCGTGTTCCTGACAGGCCACTCCTGAAGGGTGAACAGCTAGGTGCTGATTGCGAGTGAGCAGATTCCAGCTGGTCAATAATCACCAGTTGTGAGTCGCTCGATGGTTGTATATTTCTGTAATTCCTCAAATAGTGAAGGCCCTCAAAATGACCTCGACATCATACCCACAAATAAAACTTTCCTGCTACCTCAGGCCTCAAACCAATTATTAACTGGTGATTTTATATATACAGAATGACAAAGTTGTATTATAGTACTAGTTTTCAAGTACTTTCTAGACTAATAACCACAGACAAATCAACTTGGTATCCAATACACCCTCCCACATGCAAGCTTTAAAATAATACCGTCCCGTATGATTTTCTCATGTTGAAGTTATGACAATACCGAGAAATAACCTCCCCTGCCTGGTACATCTTCTCCTTACACTCTGCAGTACATGCCTGAAACATTCATTATTCTCCTTAATGAATGAATCCTTATAAACTAACCTTTTCATCGAATGATATACTCAGTTATTTACATTTCTGGCTTTTTTCTGTTATTCCACGTCCACTGTAAATAAATAAAAAGCCTCTACTCTACAATATTGCAACCTATTAAGCTGAAACTTTTGGGCATTTATCTTAATTCTCTACAGACATGCTAAATATGTTGTTCTAATACCCCACATCATAAACTCCAATTATTAAGAGTGGCCCATATTGTTACAAAAACTGATAAGTTACACTTAAATAACATTTTTGGTTTAGCCATAACTCTGAAATCAGTCATCAAGGGACAATTAAAACTGATCAGTTAATATTAAAGAGCAATTAATCCCCAGCAATATCTCAAACGGTTAATAACTAACCTGAAATATGAACATTAACATAACGTCAACCCATGACAGACAGGTACCTTATAATTGGAACGGGCACTATATCCAAATATGAATTGGTTTCAAGGTAAGTAAATTAGCAAGTATCCATTACACCTACAAGCAAGGCTAATAATAAGTAAATTGCAGAGGCAGGAAAGGAAAGGCCACACAAGATCAACCGACCATTCACAGTATAACGGCCTCACACCCAACCCTTAAATGAAATTGTATTTTAAGAGTTATGTGTTGCAAGCTGGGAGAGTAAATATGGTTTTGTATATTTTACTTGTAATTAACAGTGAACATTTTTTATGGAGATAAGTTATGCAAATGCTATGCAATATGATCAACGACAGTATTATGTGTAAAACATAGATTGAAAGTTTTTAATTGTAAGTGCAGATGTGAGCTACCATGTTTTGAGGACCATTTGTGACAGTTTCGACTGATTTGTGTAGATAATTTTGTGTGTAAGTACGTGTAAATATTTTTAATATTCATTTCTGTTTCATGCTGATTGTGATTAAATTTGCATTAATTCTGATGGCTTTAATGTGACTTTCATTGTTAGCTGCAATGCTAACGTTTGAGAAACACTGGGCAGCTTTCTCTGTAATATTTTGGAAATTTCTGCAGTGACTATACAAAACGAACGGCAAACAGGAGTTTTAGTTTTAATAAGATTAGTTTTGAAGGAGTTGTAAGTTCATTGATTGTTAGAATCACTGGAGCATTTTTTTATGTTCACAGATAGTATCTTTTGATCCACTGATGTCTACGTGCGTTTATGTTATTGTGCAATGAAACTTTCAGGAAAATAAATATAGGTGAAAATTGATTCTTCGAGTAGCTTTTCCCAAGTAACCAAATACCTAACAACAGCACTTGCTGGTTACTAACCAAACAGTTTGAAACCTAAAGAAATATTCTACTCAGTAAACAGTACATCCACATATTTTTTAATTACAGCTGTAATGAGTACTATTTTGTATGTTAAGTATATTTGTAGACAAGGATGAAGATTATCTTTCCATTAAAGTTTTTATAATTTTTCTATTCCGGTCTTCTTGTTGACAATCAAAATGATTATATATTTTTTTCCAAAAGAAATTATTAATTACAGCTAATTCTCTTCACAGCATTATGTATATTGATAATTTCTTTTTATACAGTATATCTAAAGAAGAACCATTGTTACAGATGACCCAAGGTTTTCAAACAACTGGAGAATGGTCATAAGTGAAATTACCTGACTGTTTAAAAAATTTTCTTAGAAAAAGTGAAACTTCAGGAATCAAACCTGCTAGTCATATCGGATACAACTCAAACCATTTCTTTTGTATTTGTCACTGTGCCTGCGAATACAAAGTCACGTGCTTGCACATCTGCAGTGTCAAAAAGAATTATACACATCTTTTACTCAAATGTAATGTCTTCATTAATTGGTCATTCATAATAGCAGAATATTAATCTGCACCAAGAAAGTCATTAGTTGTTATACAAGACAAGTTGAACATTATCAGTGAAGAGAAAGACATAAAATTACTACTGAATTATTCAATTTGATGGCTGGCAGCAGACAAACTGCTTTTCACTTTTGAGAAATATTAAAAACTGAATTTTTTGGAATCTAAATTTCCCAAAAATTGTTTCACGAGAGAATTATGATTTCTAAGGTAATATGACAAATCTCAGGAAATTACTGAATGTTGAGACACAATTAACTGATCAAAATAATGTAAGGATGACAATTTGTCACATTATAGACTGAGGTGGTATTTATATAAAAATTATGATATGTAGTCTTGTAAGTCATACAAAGTAACAAGCTTTTTCCTAAGTCAACATGACCTGAGAATTTATGTCACTTCTTTTTCAACTCGTATGTTATCATAAAACGTGACATATCGCCAAGACAATTGGTTTTTGTACTATTTAATGTATAACCAAACAATATATTGATATAAACAATACATAGGACCATCCAGTCATGTAAGAGCAGAAACAAATGTTTATGAAATTATACTGGCATTGTTGATCATATAGTAATAAAAACAACGTTAAAAATAAAGAAAATTGTTCATTTAAATATCTTGAAGTTCTCTGTTCAGTAATAAAAGGGACAGTAAAATTGAAAAGACCTCTACAGTTAAAAATTATACTCTATACCACAAAATTCCTAAGGCTTCATCTGCAGAAGAACTGAATTTCAGTCCCCATCTATGCACCCGAAATAGGTGTTTTTTAGGTTAATAAAATGGATCATTCAGATAGATTTTCAGAATAATTTTCCTATTTTGTCTACAATAACACTGGTATTATTACAGTAAACCTATGCTAGTTATCATGGACAATTAGCCATTGCTGCCAAATGAAACTACACTGAAGAGACAAAGAAACTGGTATAGGCATGCATAGGCAAACACAGAGATATGTAAACGCTCAGAGCACGGCGCTACAGTCGGCAACACGTATATAAGACAACAGGTGTCTGGCGCAGGCGTTAGACCGGTTACTGCTACTACAATGGCAGGTTATCACGATTTACGTGAGTTTGAACGTGGTGTTATAGTCGGCGCATGAGAGATGGGACACAGCATCTCCGAGGTAGCGATCAGGTGGAGATATTCCCATATGACCATTTCACGAGTGCACCATGGTAATCTGGTAAAACATCAAATCTCCGACATCGCTGTGGGCAGAAAAAGATCCTGCAAGAACGGGACCAACAACCACTGAAGAGAATCGTTCAACGTGACAGAAGTGCAACCCTTCCGCAAATTGCTGTGGATTTCAATGCTGGGCAATCAACAAGTATCAGTGTGTGAACTATTCAACGAAACGTCATCGATACGGGCTTTCGGAGCCGAAGGCCCACTCGTGTACCCTTGCTGAGTGCACGACACAAAGCTTTACGCCTCCCCTGGGCCCGTTATCCGACATTGGACTGTTGATGATTGGAAACATGTTTCCTGGTCTGACGAGTCTCGGTTCCAATTGTATGGAGTGGATGGACGTGTAGGGGTATGGAGACAACCTCATGAATTCATGGACACTGCATGTCAGCAGGGGACTGTTCAAGCTGGTGGAGGCTCTGTAGTGGTGTGGGGCGTGTGCAGCTGGAGTGACATGGGATCCCTGATGCTCTGGATACGACTCTGACAGGTGACATGTACGTACGCACCCTGGCTGATCACCTGCATCCATTTGTGTCCATTGTGTATTCTGACAAACTTGGGCAATTCTAGCAGGACAATGAAACACCCTACACGTCCAGAATTGCTACAGAGTGGCTCCAGGAACACTCTTGTGAGTTTAAACACCTCCGCTGGCCACCAAACTCTCCAGACATGAACATTACTGAGCATATCTGGGATGCCTTGCAACGTGCCGTTCAGAAGAGATCTCCACCCCCTCGTACTCTTACGGATTTATGGACAGCTCTGCAGGATGCATGGTGTCAGTTCCCTCCAGCACTACTTCAGACATTAGTCGAGTCCATGCCACGTCGTGTTGCGGCACTTCTTAATGCTCGCGGGAGCCCTACCAATGTTAGGCAGGTGTACCAGTTTCTTTGGCTTTCAGAGTATAGTATAACAGGACATAAGAGAAGCTGGCTGTGCAATATTCTGAAAAGGTATTTCAGATTTGCCCAATTTATAACAACACATCTATAAAATGTGGTACCAAGTCAACTGCACGTATATTTATTTTCAAGTTTTAGTTATGGTATCAAATATAAGTTATTGACAACTTGAACCAATAATAATGAAGCAGTCTTAATACTACCTTTAATGCAAAACTTTTGATCACTTGGAATAAACTGCTTGCCACAAAAAAAAAAGTCCAAGATAAAAATTGTTCCAGTACAAATAAAAATTAGGAATGCTTTATCTTACCTTCTTTGTAATGTCCTGCTGGAACATTTATGAAACTGCAGTTTGGCTATATCTTCAAATACTTCAGAGCAGTTTGTGCAAATATATAAAGGAGAACCAACAGTTGAGACATGGACGAAAACATGTTTTGTTAGAGAGCACCAAGACAAAAAAGTCTGTAAACAGTATGCACATGCAAGCTGAAACGATGATGATTCTTTAAACAAAGACCTGAAAGCAGAAATAGATAAAATGAATTTAGTGTGTTTAGAGGTTAATATGGATAAAAAATTAAGATAGCTGTATGAGGTGTGTGAAAAGTAATGGATTGGTAACACCGTGTGTATCGGTCTTTTCTAGACTGGTTCGTTCATACCTTCCACATGCTCAGTTTCAACTCAATTCACTCAACACATTATTTTTGACAGTGCCATCAGTCAAGATGTGTGTTACGAACATGGAGCATCAGAATTCAGAGCAAGGTTGTGCAATCACGTTTTGTGTTAAACCTGGGGATTCCGCAAGTGTGACCTCTGAAAAGCTGAAAAAGGCCTATGGGGAACATTGCTTATCAAGAGCACAAGTTTTCTGCTGGCACAAATCATTTTTGGAAAGCGATCAACCTCGCTCACAGAGACCTCGCACTTCAAAAACTGCCGAAAAAGTTGAGACTGTCGTTTAACAATAAGGATGATGAATGTCCTTGAAAGGCTCAGGAAAAGTGTGATTCGTGTGAGACCAGACATTGCAGACAAGTGGATGGTTCATCATGACAATTTCCCGTGTCACACGGCTTTTCCATCGGTGAATTTTTGACCATGAAACACATTCCTGTAGTTCCTCAACCCCCCTACCCACCTAAAAGGAAGCATTTTCCTCTTATGGTGGGAAGAGACTCCTAAAGTTGGATGAAACAGAAATGATGGGAATGCAGAAGGTAAAGGGAAGACCCAAAGGCTGATAATGAATGTCTGGTAGAGTTCTCAGTTGATGGAAAAAATGGCAATTTACAAATAGAAATGAAATTGGTTTCTCATAGCAATAATAACAAGAATTTGTGGCTCTGGAAGCAAAATTTTTAACAAATATTTCTGTTATGGAAGCAATTTATATTCTAAATGCTTTTACAGCACCTTCTCAAAAGAACCCCTTTCTAGTCCATCAAAAGAATACTATTATTTCTGTGGACTTTCTTACAAATGAATCTGTAGTGCTACTAACAGCAAATAGTAACAAAAAGAAATGGACACAGAAAACAATAACATATTCAACAATTGAATCCATTTATGTTCGTCTACTGACATTTCTGTCAAAAATCATGCAGCTGTTTTGCTGCCTGAATACAAGTGGCATTCCTATGGATATTTTAATTTTTTTTTTAAATTTCACAGTTTTTTTACACTCTCAATTTATTGTAAACGAAAGCACACTAGGGTGAACGGTATTACAGTTGGACACCCGAAGTGTTATACCTTGACATATTCAAATTCCAATTTCCAGACTGAAGACTCCTTATAAGAAGTAAACCTGAAAGAGACTTAGAATCAAAGCTGGTAACGAAATAGGAAACGAGCTGACTGGGAAACTTTGATAACAGAAGAATTTTGGAGTTGATGAGTGAGAGAGCAAAAAAAAAAAAAGAAGGCAGTACAAACACTTTACAAATAAAATAAACAGAACATGCAAGGGTGCAAAAAGTGATAGTAGGAAAAGTGGTATAAAGGTAGAGTAGATACAGCCATCAGAGGATCAATCAGAATTTTAAATAGAAGATCTATAAGCAATAATTATGATAAACTCAAGTGGCCTAAGCAGGAAACCAGAGAATGTCTATGAGTTGATGGGTAAGTGACATGGATAGTTCCACAGGTGGCATATATTAGGCAGTGATATCTATCACTGATGATCGGGTTGGTGAAAGTTTTGGAATTATGGAGTTCATTGCACGTCTCACAGTGTTAGAATTATTTAATGGGATAATATCAGTATCTACAGAATATGAGTTCTTTAAAGGTAAGTTATATACTGAAAATGTTTTGGGAGGCTGGGATGATTTTTTGAAGGTTGGGTTGGCTTGGAGGAAATTGTAGCCCTGCTGTATATTGTGACTGACAGATTCAAAGCCAGGTGAGTAATTTGTTATGAAAAATAGGCTATAGTTGGTGTTGGAAGGTTTAGGGTGATTGTTGGCATGTGCTATATCATTGTATATGTTCTTGAACTAGTGGTTAATTGTGGTATATAAAGGCTCATAAGATGTTTTGAGAATACTGTGCACGGGACTAATGGACGAATTGTACAAATACACCACGAATGTCACGGTTGTAATGGAGAGTGCATCTGGTATGAAAAGGATCATCGTCATCGACATCATCAGTTTTCTGCCCTCGGGCAGGTTTTCACTAGGCTGCTCTCCATGATCTTCTATCTTCTGCCTTTCTCTTTGGAACCATGTAGTTCACGTCTTGCTTGATGTTGTCAATAATTTTGTACCTCCTTCTTCCTCTTATTCTCCTCCCACAGACTAGACCTCCCAATGCGTCTTTTATCAGGCATTCCCCTCTCAACAAGTGCCCCATCCAGTTTTTCTATCTCTCCTTTATTACTTGGAGAATTTTTCTGCTTTCACTGACCCTGTCCAGCACTTCAGCATTGCTTATTTTATCCACCCAGCTTATCTTCTCCATCCTCCTCCACATCCACATCTCAAATGCTTCTAACCGCTTTTCATCCTCTCATCTCAGTGTCCATGTCTCCATCCCATAGAGAGCCACACTCCATACAAAACATTTACCGAGTCTTTTCCTAAGAGTTTTGTCTATTTTTCTAGTTAGTATCCTCCTTTCCCTATTAAACGCTTCCTTCGCTACGGCAATGCGAGATTTTATCTCCTGATGGCACCTCAAATCTTTGGTGATCATACTCCCAAGATATTTGAATGAACTTATTTGCCTGATATCAGCTCTTCCTAACTTAATATATATTATTTTCCTTCCTTTCCCTATCACCATAATCTTAGTTTTTGCTGCATTGATTTTCATTCCAAACTCTTCACAAGCTTCATCCAGATCTTTCAGCATTCTGTTTAGAGTTTGTTCGCTTTCTGCCGACAAGGCCATATCAGCAAATAGTATGCACTCTATTCTCTTGTCACCAATACACACTCCTCTTTTTCCATATAAGCAGCTGTAAAAATGGACGTACTGCTGCTGTTTGGTAGGTTTGATGTCGACTCATGTGTCATAGCTATTGTTAGAAACGGGGAGCAGGGCAAGTGAGAAAGATCAACTGAAGCTCAGGATAAATAGGAACTGAGTTTTTAAAGGATGCCAAGAATGTTGTTTTTCGTATCTTTCTATAGGATAAAATTTTTAGCTATGGGACACCTGTAGGCCAGGTTTGCCATGACCAAATAAAAAAAAAACTACCATTCCAGGTAGATGTCTGTGCAAGAGCAGGATATCTAGGTAGGCCTATGGATTTGGTGATAAAATTTTGTCACTGATTGGATAGTATTTACTGTTGAGTATTATGTGGATTAGGGCAGTGAGAAAAGATGCAATGTGGAGGCAGTTGGTGGGAAGAAATGTTGCAATGCAGTGAGACGGGGGATTGAAGAATATTGACCTCTGAGTTGCAGCAGGGTAGAGGTTGGGTGACGTTGTTATGGGAGGAGAGCTCATTAATTCTGGGTTGGAGATAATGGTCCAAAAAGGTGGAAATATATTCTGCATGCATTCCAAAAGTTGTAGTTATGGGACTATATAAATTACAAATCTTCCAGATTTTGAGAGTTATGTACAGAGAAAGGTTACACAGATTTTTAGTGGTTAGGAATGAGAAGTAGTAGTGGCGTGAGCCCTTTAAGGAGCACACTCTTCCTTATGAACCGTACAGCAATGACATATTATGCTGAAGTAAACCATAGGAAGAGAGAACTCAAAAAAAATAATCAGTCTCTCTTACATTGTTTATTTTTATTTTCTTGCATAGGAATTTTAAAAGAAGAACAAGAAGAAAGAGTCTTCTCAAACTTTCCAGTGGCAGAGCACATCCAAATGATGTGACGTTTCAGAGCCCGACTCTGGTTCCATCTTCCGGGGAAGTGTCGGGCACCGGACGAGTCCACACTTGCGACGCCTGCGGTCGCTAGGAAGGATACGACCTGGTGGGGCGGCTGGGTAGTGGGGAGAGAGGCGCGGTAGCGGAGTGGTGCTCCGAAACGTCGACCCTCCCGGGGGAAAGCTTGAGAAGATTTTATTCATCTCATTCACTGAGAATGCCCACATTCTTTCAAGAAGAAAGAGGTTATTTATTGATGTAATTATGCATTATACTTGAAAACTGGGATTAAAAAGGTTTCTTTTTTTCTTTAAAAAGAAATTATGAATGTACCAGGCAAATTACATATATAAATGACATTAGATATACTGTTAAGAATATCTTCTCCCTAACAACAAGGAGCAAAAATGTAAGTGCTGCAAGAAAGAGAGAGAGAAAAAAAAATCATTATTATTTTGAAACATTGTACCAGTTGTGTTTTTGTAGTCTTGTTGGGCATTCACTCAGACAGGGGTGTGAAATGATGTTTAAGATGGCGAATTGGCTGCCTCGATAAGTCGATACCCCCACAGTGCAAATAATTCATAAAGCTGAACACAAAAGTTTTAAAAAATAGATGTGGCTCTTAAGAATAAAAAGAGCATCATCAACAAAAAATATACAATGAAAAATAAGATCTCATTATTAAATTAACTGATATTTTATTTATCATCCTAAAAAAAATTAATTACTCAACTTCATTTGTACCAGAAAAACTCATGAAAATGAACTGTTTAATAGCTTTAACTACTGATACTATTATGTTTTTATTCAGTATAGCACAAATGGAATATTTTAAGTTGGATTAATCTACATTTCAGCTTTTAGAGTAACCTGAATGTCGAAATGGAAACGATTTAACAACTGTGATGAGTCATACCCAGCAGGAGTAGACACAAAGTCCGAATCCTCTGGTTCAGCATCTTCTGGAATAAACTGAAAAAAGTAAGAAAGACAAAAAAGTCAGAATGAGGAGATAAAATCACTAAAGAGAATTTGAAGAAAATCATACACATTTACACTGGAACGATAGCAACATTACTAACATACAAAATTGTAATGTGTAAATACACTCACTAATTATCTAACTAGTGTCATTAAAACCAGACATAATACTGCAGATATTGTTCCCACCAGCATTACATCCAGCGGCAAGTAAAAGAAATTTCACAATTATAATAACAACTACAGTGTTGTATAAGTGTGTCTGTCCTTAGTGTCTCAAGGTAGTCCCTGGAAATTACTGCAGAACACAATCAGTAACAGATATGATAAAAGAGCTGGAATGGGATTCACTGCAAGACAGGAGGACGGTGAAGAGGGTCATGGGAGTGCACAGGGCGTGGAAAGTTGTTGGTGTAGGAAATAAAAATAATGCATGTAACAGAAGAGACAACCATGACCACAAGCTGGCACTCGATTTCAGGCACAAGGGTGTGAAAAGATTCTCATTTTTAGGTAAGGGTGTCAGGGATTGGAATAAATTACCAACAGAATTGATGAATAATTTACCGAAAATGGTGAAACAATTTAAAGTTGCAATTTGTAGGGGGAAAATGTTGGGGGGTACAGAAAATCAGGAAGACGTGTGTGTAGGGAAATTGCCACCAGAGCGTGCGCTCCATCACAATTAAATTAAATTTAAAAAAATTAAAGAAACTTTCTTAATTTTATACAAAAATCCCTCTGTTAATTACTTTCTCAATATCAAAATCCCATATACCTGTAATACTCTGACAGAACTCCAAATTAAACCAACATTCACCACAACAGAGAGCAATACATTCAACCATCCAACATTTATAAATTAATGCCATAAGTAGCTAGAGTCATTTACAACACACTGTTTATCACAAAACGACAAACAGATACAAGCAAAATAACGTGATAGATTTAATTCTACATCACAACAAAACTACAAAATTAATACCAATCTCTTGAAATATTGGTTAATTCCTTTGTTGTAACGTGTACTTCACATTTTAGCTTTTATCTAATGCGAAAAATCACAAGAAATTTAGGATGGCAAAATGTTTTTGCTGTATGCAAGTAATGAATTTCTATGCTTTTACGAAATTTTTCTCCTGGTCCAGGATGTATTTCAACCTAATCAGGACCACTAGGAAGAAAACAAAGTGGCGCAGGAAAAAATGATACTTGTACCGACAGTGTTGTTATAAGAAAGTGTTTACAAATTTACATTCCGTGTGCCGGAAAACTGTTGCAGTGGTATCGCGACCTGGAGTTAAACCGCTTTATAGACAGCACAGGAGTAGTTTACTTCGCGATTCACGTCGCCGCTAACACTAATAATAATTAAATTCCTCCTGCCTTATGCTGCAACAAGTACATTCCTATCTAGGCTGCATTTCAACCTGACCACTATTTCCGCTACAAAATCAAGCGGTACGGACTCACCTTGACACAATAAATGTATCAGAACAACACTTCGAGTAACAACAATTTCTATAGCACGATTCCTAATTAGCGTAGTGAAAAAATGTCACAATTAATTTCATTACACACCTCCATTGTCATTGTACCGCTATGTAAACTTGAGCCGAAATCACATACAACACACACGGCAATGCAGCGACCAGTTTCAAGCCGAGTGAAAACTATAGCACAAAAACAAGAGCCTGTAATTTAAGTAATGCAATGTAAACATTTCCACGCCAGTATAGCCTGATGACGAAGTAATGATTTAAGCATAAACGATTTCTACAAAACAACATTCGTAATTTCTGGACGCATTTCAGCTAATTAACCAATACACATTAAAACGAGCGTGTTTCAGTTGTTTATACACGTTAATGAGTAAAATTTGTTCACTTATGATTATTCGTTGGCCACATAAATAGCATTACAGTTGATCTAGTAATCACAAGGCAAGATAAAGAAGGGTGCGTGTTGAAGAGAAATATTCATCGAGGTATGTATCGTATGACTGCATAATCAAGTGAACCCACCTCTTGCTTGATGAAGACAGTGTCTATTGGCTCCATATCAGTTCTTATTCACGATTTAAGAGACTAATAAACAGTACAACTAACAGCAAACACAACTCCCCACAAAACAGCTGATAGATAACGATTTTGCTACAAAGATCCTGCAAACTCGAGATAATCATTCTAACTTAGAAACTGTAACTAAACATATATCTCCATAAACTTTAAATTGTTATCTACCGTACGTTCATTCCATTAACACAGACAATATTTTACCAATACTCTAAATATGAATGCGTATGTTATTAGCTTCATGAAAATATCGGTAAAACTGTTACCAACAGAAAATTGATATTAAAACCAGTTGTGTTCATTCTCATTCCTCTTTTTGATACTATTATATAAAGATAACTGCGAAACGATTTATTGCTATTCAGCTTATTGCCAGGTGTCAACATCCCTGCATCCTGCATATGGGAGGTTGAATTTTAAATTATTTCAGTGTTTAAGTTGTTAAACAAACCCCGCCGTTGTTTATTTATATCCTTAATCTTCTAACAGATAGATAAAATCCCATAACAACCTTTTCTTCTTCTCCATCACTTATTTCGCAACATTAGGTTTCAGGTAAGGGACAGCTAGTGGAGGGGATAAAAATACGTCATAAAGGGACACAGAATGTATAATTTATGTTTAATTTAATTTAATTGCAATGGAGCGGTTGCCCCCATTTCCCCTTTCATTTTCCCAACAACTTTTTCGCTTTATTAATTTCAACGTAAAATTCTTTTAGCATTTGTAGTAAATTATACATCATGTCTCTTGGTAACTTATTCCAATCCCTGACACCCTTACCTAAAAAAGAGAATCTTCCCACACCCTTGTGCCTGAAATCGAGTGCCAGCTTGTGGTCATGGTCATCTTTTACCTTCCACGCATTCTTCAAACAAACGTTTTTCACTCCTCATTATCAATATACGTCTTGTACACTCCCATGACCCTCTTCACCCTCCTCCTGTCTTCCAATGAATCCCATCCCAGCTCTTTTATCATCTCGGTTTCTGATTGTGTTCTGTGGTAATTTCCAGAAACAAATCTAGCAGCCCTTTTTTGCACCCTCTCCAACTCCTGTATTTGATACCCATAATGTGGGTCCCATACTACACCACCATATTCAAGCAATGGCCTGACCAAAGTATTCTAACCCAATTCCTTTACTTCTCTCGTGCATCCCCTAATCATTCTCTGCAAACAACACACGATTCCCATATTTTTCACACTACCTGTCCAGTGTGTCCTGCCTTGTGATACAGTTCACACACATTCAAAACATTAGCAAATTAATTTAATTAATTATTAATGAACTTAAGACCCGATTGCAGTTTACCAACGTAAATACTTTTTAATTCTTATTGACATTTAATTTTAATTCCTAACAGCAGTTCACCTTCTTCCCGACCTGCACGCTTTCACCCATACCTAAAACTTTTCGCTTCTTCCTGATACTTGTAATCACTTGTTAATTTATTATAATGATCCTCTTTTCCTATCTACATGTTGGGTTTAACTCTTTTTACAGCCCTCAATGTCGGTACATTCCTTATACGTAACCACAATTCCATTATTCTCCTATGCTGGAGCAAATGTTACCGTTCTACCCTTTTAGTCACTGTGTGTATTATGTGGTAATTTCCACAGATAAATCTACTTGCACATCTTTGCATCCCATCAAACTACACTACTTGCAACCCATGATTTTATCTGATTGGAAACTCCTGCTCCATCCAAGAATTTCTACAAAAAAATTAATTTAATAAGAATTAACGTTGAACCGGTTGAGTAACGCAATTAAAGAAAAGCGGCCGAGAAAATCGAGCGCCGGTGTGATTTTGTTTCAGGATAGCGCAACACTTCACACGGAGCGTCTGATGCAGCGACATCCTCCCTGCAGTCCAGACTAGCGCTGGACGTTGATTCCGAAACGACGAGGAGGTGAAGGCAGCTGTCTCCAGGTGGCTACACAGCGCTGGAGGTGATTCTATTCATCCGGAATCGCAGAGTTGGCTGACGGTTCCGAGAAATGCTTACCGTCTCTTGGGGACTACGCGGGAAAGTGAACTTACACTGTATGACGTCATAGCCGTGTTGGCTGCGTGTAGCTGGTTACATAGTTGGCCACAACCCGGAAGTACAGCGTGCGGCAGAAATAACTCCCGAATTTGCCACCGCTGTTTCTCTGGCGCTAGTGGTGCGGCATGAGTCACGGTTGTGGCGTTTGGTTGTGTGTGCCTTGCAATTTCAGTACGTACCATGGCGTGGAGCGGAGAACATCGTGGTTTCGTGATTGAGACTTATTTCAAAAATGGGGACTCTGTTACCATAACGCAGCGATTATTCCGTACACATTTTCGATTACGTCGAAATGCTGTTGTTCCTGACAGGAAAACCATTTTGTCATGGGTCAACAATTTGAGAAGAACGGGTTCGACTTTAAAAACGAAGCCTCCTGGTAGACCTCGCACTTCCTGCGGCCAAAACTCAACGAACTAAGGGGTCGTGATTTGTGGTTCCAACAGGATGGTGCCAATGCACACACAGCAAGGGCATCGATGAACGTCCTACGAGAAATGTTTCCTGGGCGCCTGCTCTCCTTACGAGGTGACATTCCATGGCCAGCACGTTCACCCGATCTTGCACCCTGCGATTTCTTTCTCTGGGGATATTTGAAAGCTGAAGTCTACAAACGTAAGCCGAGAACAACAGAAGAACTGAAAGCTGCCATCCGTCAAGAAATCGCGGCAATACCACCCGAACTGACTAGGAAAGTGATGCGGAATTTCAGGGAGAGACTTCAGAAGTGCATAAGATGTGAAGGTCGGCATTTGGACGATGTGATTTCCAAAACTCAGTGATGTAGTGTGTAACATAACAGTAGCATTCCGCCGACCCGCAAGTAGCGCCGAAGTGAGCGCATGATTACATTGTTTAAAGTCAGTCGTTATCGAGGTTTTGTAGCGAACGGCTCGCGTCGCGTAATGTGAGACGCTATACTAACTGTGCGGGTGTAGCAAGAAGTAAGAAGAAGAATGAACTTGTTTAACCATTGCGACGTATGTTTTAAATTGATTTGAACAGTGGGTTGAGTTACCAGAACAGTGAAGTGTGGCATCGAAAGTAATATAGTGTGGACTGATTTGGATTAAAAAACTTTCCTTTTGTTTCTAAGAATCTTGCAATCGACGGATTACGAAGTTTCAATAGCCTTATCATCTAAATTCTGATAGTGGCCAACTGGTTCGATGTGTACTTTATTCAAATAAATGTGTGGAGAACAGATTTTCATTACTTTTGAAGATTTCTCTTAGTTAGTTATCCTCACACTTTTATCGGACTGGTTTGGACCCTGTCTGGCGACCGGCGGCGACTACGAACTCATTTATCCAACTTCGGGTGCTGTATGTTAGTAATTAAAACTTTAGCAAGCACGAAGTTCGGTCTACAGTAAGTATCAGGTCAACCCCAAGAAAGGCAAGTAGTCTTACATGGCGACGAGTGACAGGACTGTGTGGTAGAAATCAGTACTAGGAGGAGAGACAATTTTTCTCAAATCCTAGGAAAACACACAAAAGAAAGAAAAGGAAAACTAGTGATATCAAGACGACGACAATCAAAACAGTGAGTGTCGACAATACCCAAAGGTGCGGAAGAACTCCCACTCGACGAAGGCAGCGCGGCTGGTCAAGGAGCAGCGGGGAAGACATTCTACATTGTTCGGCGCGGAGCTGGGCAGCCGAGACGACGAAGGCGGGAGAAAGAAGAATCGTCGTGCAGAGTCTCCGAAAGCTAAGAACGCGCTGTGCGCTGCTTGTTTGGCTATTTTTGAAGGCTTAAATCCTTTCCTAATTTTTTCTGATAATTTTCCTTTTTTTCTGTGAAATATCGAGGAAGAAAAATCGGACCAGATTTTTCTCTCCTAACTCGACAATACATTTTACTCTCCTTTGTCATCAGGGATGACAGAAGCAGTTATTTAAATTCCACCTGTAGTTATGCCTATAGTACAACCTTTTGTTTCCTTTTTTCTTTAAATGGCATGCTTAGCTAGATAGCTTGCAGCAGCTGGCGCTTCGTGTATAACGGCGTTGTTGTGGTCTGGTTGTCTGATTCGCGGGAAGCGAATTTACAATATTTTTTGATCCAGTTTTCTGTGTAAAATTTATAATTATGCCGGGTACGGAAGGAGACGCTAGTCTAAGTCTCACTGAGGTGGTGGAAATCCTGAGAGCGGAAATGCGCTCACTAAAGTCAGATATGAGTACGAATATTGAAAGCTTAAATTCCAAGTTTGAAAATTTAAACATAAATTCTGAGATTCAAAATTCCAAATTGGAAAATTTAAATACGAATTCCGAGATCCTAAATTCCAAGTTTGGAAATTTAAATTTGGATCTCAAATCAAGTACTGAAATCCTCCATGATAAATTTGAAAAGTTAGATTCAGATCTTAAGTTAAGTACTCAAACCTTTGATTCCAAGCTCGATAATCTAAAAGCTGAGCTAAAGTCTGACGCGGAAATGTTACATTCTAAGTCTCTGAAGAACACAAATCCCAAATAGCAGAATTACGTAAGGATATGGAAGAGTATCGTGCTTTGTGTAATATGCGAGCGGAGGACTTAGCAACCCAGTTTTCCGATTTAAAACAAGAGTTAAAGGGTGAAACTAGTAGTTTGCGCCAGGAAACAGACGCCTTGCAAGAACAATATGCGCAGTTACAAGAAAAAAGCGATAGTCACTGCCACCGTATAAAGACGATCGAAGGACAGTTCCAAACATTGCAAGAAGGTACCCGACAGGGCTATGCGGAAGTGAAATTTGGGATGAAAGAGATAACTGCGGAGGTGGAACAGCTGGATGAGAAGTTGGAGAAATTAAAAGTGTCAACTGCCGTATTTGTGGATGAGAGAATGAAGGTACATGCGCCGCTAATTATAAAGCAAGAAGTATTAAAACAAGTGCCGGGTGTAGTGAGAGAAGAATTCTGTAAATACAAAGAAACCGGAAAGGGCACCGTAATTCCTGTTCAATGCTACGACGAAAAGATTGATTGGGAAGAATTTTCGGACCGAAATGGCATCCATCCTGTAAAGTTTATTAAAAATTTCGAAAATTTTCCACCTTTTATGGCTGCTAGTGAGGAGAAGAAAATTAATATGGTAATAAAACATTTAAGAGCAGGACCCCGACTGTGGGCAGAGCAATTAGAGGAGGAATTTTCATCTTTCGAGCAGTTCAAAGAAGATTTTTTGAATCTTTACTGGTCGGCAGAGCGGCAGATCGCCGTAAAATCAGAATTAATGTGCGGTGACCGTTATGACCCGAGAAGAGGATCGCAAACCGATTTTTTCATGCGGTGCTATGCATCTTGCCGATACTTAGACCAGCCTCATAGTGAAGAAGAGTATGTACGAATGATTGCGGCTAGGTTACCGGAACAGACACAGCTAATACTTACTAGCCACAAGATCCGCTCCATAAAGGATGCTGTAGATATGCTGGGAAGATTAGATGTACAAGAGCAAAGAATGTACAGAACAAGATACCAGGGACAACATAACACTAATCATTTTCAAAATAACGGATTCAGACAGGAAAACCACCGAAGAGAAGGGAATAAAAATTTTCGGCAAGAACCGGAAAACTCAGGCCGGCAAGACGGAGTTCGAAAGGAAAACATAGAGGAAGGAAAATCTCATAGGCGGTTCCAGAATCATAACTACCGACCGCAAAATGAAGAACATAGGGTAGCAGTGGTTTCAGAAGACAATACCAGACATTTAAACTAGTGCCTGCCACTGAGAAGGCTTCGCCAGCGGCGGAGGCAGAAAAGAGGCCGAAATACAGAGAAAATAGTATTAGTAAAAGAAGAAAAAATAGGCTTGAGGCGGAAAAAGGATCAACCAGAAATATGTCTATATGATACAGTATTTAATAACGAAGTTGAAGAAGAACCGATAAGATACGAGAAAATTTTATTAACCAGTACAAGTGAAGAATTGAAGGCGGATGAGGTAGAAGATGAAAATGAATTTGATCAGGAAATGGAAGTCGGAGAATCTGAGATCAGAGGAGAAGGCGAAGATGACATTTTTGAAGTTGAAAACGAAAGAATTCAAGAACACATTTGGAGAGAACAAAGAAAATTACGCGAGGGTGAGATGATGTTAATAGGAATTGATGGTTCGGAAAATATGGATACAGGCGAGGTAAGCCTGGACGGGATTAAAGTTGTGCGGAAGTCTTATGTATTTCATGACGGCGCAGCCGGCGAGCGCGACGGCAGCCAACACACGCGTAACAGTCCAGGCGTAAACAGTGTTGGTACCTGTGCCAAAAATAATTTGAAGCACGCGGCAGCCGCTGGCGCGGTATACGAACAATGCGGAAACATTTCTGTCAACTAAAGCGAGCTATGGAAAGGAAAGATCAATACCAACAGACTACGGAACTTGTAAAGAAGATGTCGGGAAGCTGAAGCAGTCACAGATATATGAAGAAGAGAAAAGAATTGACAGAAAGTCAATAAAATGGAAGAGTAAAGATAAGTTGCGGCGGGACGAAGATTTACCATATAGTGACAAGCAATTAACGGACATTACTAGTACTTGCTACTCAGATTTGAATAATGAAGCGAATCTAACGGCTCGCCAATCACAAGTCTTTTCAGTCTACAATAACGACCCGAGAGAAGATTTGTTGGAAGAAGAAGGAATTTTAAGGAGAAAAGAAGCCCGTACACCTACTGTTTTGGTGAAATTTAAATCACGACAAGTAGAAGCCTTGATAGATTCTGGCGCGGACATATCCTGTGTGTCGGAAAGCCTATTTCAAATCCTTGTGAATGAACCTGACGCATGTTTACACTCGGTACAAGGAATGACAGTTACGGTAGCAAATGGGGGTAAAATTAAAAGAATCACCCAGCAAATTCGAGTAGATGGTGAGATTGGAGGACACAGGATTGAAATAAAAGCATTTGTTATCCCTAAATTAACCGTTGATCTAATTCTGGGAGTCGATTGGCTTGCCGAGAAAATGGTTAAACTGGACTGGGAAGAGAATAGTCTGCAATTTATTACGGAAGGAAAAAGAGTGAATATAAGTTATGAAACCAAAATTCGTGAAGAAGGAAAGGAAGCGGTTCAAGTTAGAGTCATTTCAAGAGGAGAGGTGCAGGAGTTTGTATGCTATGATGAGCCTAGTGAGGAAGAAGTGCAGCTGTCACAATTATTGGTCGAAAAGGACAGCGAGGATTTAATGTACTCGCAACAACAGCTCGAAAATGAAGAAGAAGCTCAAGTGCGGGTGCAGGAAATTATTAACGAGTTTCAAGAGATATTTTCAGATAAACCTGGCTTAATTAAAGGATATCAGTGCCACTTCAAGGTCAAGGACGACACGCCATTTACTGTTAAACCTTATCCTATTCCCTTTGCGCTGAAAAGCAAGGCACAAGAGGAGATAGATCGTATGTTAGAATGGGGTGTGATCGAACGATCAAATAGTGCATTTGTAAACCCTTTGGTCGCAGTAACCAAAGCTGATAAATCAATAAGACTAGTTTTGGACGCAAGGGCGCTTAATAAAATTCTGGTTACTGAAAGAGACCATCCATTACCAGTCGACGATATCTTGCAAAAATTTCATGGTGTCAAATACATGAGTTCCTTGGATTTAACAGCATCCTATTGGCAAGTACCCATTGATGAAGCTTCGAGGAAATATACCGCTTTCCGGTTTGAAGGCAAATGTTTTCATTTTCGTGTGTTGCCTTTCGGATTGAATAACGCTGTAGCCAATTTTATAAGGGCACTTGATCAGGTGTTAGGAAGGCGATTGAGAGACAAAATCCACACCTATGTCGACGACATAATTATTGCGTCACGAACTTTAGAAGAGCATCTTGAGACACTACGAGAAGTGCTTACTGCTTTGAAAAAGGGAGGAATGACTTTAAAAATTAAGAAATGTGTATTTTTGAGGAAAAGATTGAATTTCTTGGGGCATGTTATACTGCCTGAAGGGATAACCGTTGAAGACAAGAAAGTAGAGGCGATCAATAAATTCCCTAGACCAACTACTAAGACTCAATTAAAAAGTTTTCTGGGATTGTGCGGTTATTACAGAAAGTTCATACCCGGACAGGCACTGAATAGTGTGCACCTCAGAGATCTTGGGAAGGCTAGGACCCCTTGGAATTGGACTGAAAGTTGTGAAGAGGATTTTAATAGAATTAAACGAGAGCTGTCACAAAAGATTGTGTTAGCACACCCGGACTGGAACTTAGACATGTGTGTGGCCACGGATGGGTCTCACTACGGACTCGGTGCACAGGTTTTTCAAGAAGTCAAGGTCGGAGGGAAAATTGAGCAGAGAACCATTGCATTTGCCAGTAGAATGTTGAATCAACATGAATTGTCCTATAATACCACAGAAAAAGAGACTCTTGCTATTATATGGTGTTTCCAGAAGTTTCGAGCACTATTTCTAGGAAGAAAAACCGTGATATACACAGATCATAAGGCATTATCTTTTTTGATGAACTGCAGGTTGGTACACGGGAGGCTGACCCGGTGGGCCTTACTAATGCAGGAATTTGAGTTTGAAATTAGATACCGACCTGGTGCAGAAAATCTGGTAGCAGACTGCCTCTCACGTTTACCTGTCGGTTTAGTCGAAGGGAAGAATAATATTCAGCCAGCACAAGAAGCACACATTCATTATATTCATGGGGTGACAGGAGAAAATGAAGTTGTAAAATTACTGAAGAATATGAAGACCTTACAGGAGCAGGATGAAGTGATTAAAGAGGTAAAGGAAGAAATTTTAAAACCCAACTACCAGGGAAAATTATCAAAATATTATTGTGTTCATAGAGACGTAGTCTTTCAGCGAAATTCAGAAATAAGTAAGGACTGGAAATTGTGGATACCAGAAAAGTTTGTAGATAGCTTGATTAACCATCATCATTTGAGTTACGGTCACTTTGGGCCTGGTAAATGTCACCGAATCATCAAGGAACACTGTTATTTTGTTAATATGGCGAGGAGGATAGCAAAGCTACTGTCCACATGTGACCTATGTCAGAGGACGAAGGTGGATAATGTGTTGAGGAGAGGAGAGATGAAGTGTATTTTACCTGAAAATGTATTGGAGTTAGTCGCAGTTGACGTGTATGGCCCACTGCCTAAGTCTAGAGGTGGAGTGACACAGATACTGGTCGTAATTGATGTTTTTTCAAAATTTGTCAGATTGTACCCGTTGAAGAGGGCTACAGCCAAGCTGATGGCAAATAAAATTTTAAACGATTTCGTACCGAAGGTTGGAAAACCTAGGAGGGTTGTCTCAGATAACGCCCCTCAATTTTGTAGCAGTAAATGGACCGAGAGGTTGGAGCAAGTCGGGATAGAGGTAGTGCGAACTTCCTTATATCACCCTCAAAGTAATGTTTCTGAACGAGTAATGAGAGAAATAGGGAGGTGGTTTCGGTGTTACTGCACAGACAACCATCAGAGATGGGCCCTTGAAGTTGAGCACTTGGAGCATATACTTAATGACATACCACATGATTCTACCTCGGTAGTGCCGCGGGAAGTCATGTTCGGCGAGAAGGCACTCCGTATTGTAACGGAATTCGTAGATTTTCCTACAACTCGTCAAGTGAACCGTGAAGAGTTGATTAAGACAGTTCAACAGCAGATGAAGAAGAAAGCTCAGAGGAGGAAGAAGCGGCATGATCAAAGAGGGAAGGCAATCGACTATAAGCCGGGTGATCTGGTACTGGCGCAGACTCATTATAAGTCCTCTAGCGTAAACAAAGAAATTAGGAAGTTTAAGTATTTGTATGAAGGCCCGTATCGGATTGCTAGCTGCCCTAGGAAGAATTCCTATTTATTAGTGTACCCTGTTGGTCAAAATATCAGGGGTACTTTCAATGTTACTTCCCTTAAACCCTACAAAATGTTACCAGAAGACTTATCTGACTAAAAGGAGGGGACACCCTTTATCCTTATTTTTTTTTCTAATTTTTATTTGGCGTAGGCCGATTACCTCATCGCTGCGGCGAACAAATCTTTAATTTTTTTTCCGGCTAAAGCCAATAAACTAAATCCACATTTCCACTCTCGTACCCTGCCTGAAAAAATGCCAAAGCAGCTGCAGCAACAACAGTAGGCTTTGTGTAGTGCAGTGTAGTGCGTGAAGTGCTTCGACAAAAGTCGTATAGAGGTTAATGACCTCTACCAGTGTCGCAACCGAGGACTCCACCCATAGAGCCTACGGTAGAAGCGGAAATATTTTTTTTTTGTCATGGTGTATATATGTTCTTTCTTTTCAGTTTTATTTTTGTGAGAGTTGACAGTCTATTTGAGAACTGTGACCACGAAAACTATGACAATTTCATGTGGTTCCTTCGTGTATTTTTTTCTGTATATGTTTTCTTGATGTTGTTTGTGTGCCTGTTTTTTTTAATTTAAATATGTTAAATGGCTTTGTGTATCTTATGTTAGTAGGTTGGCCACACTTGAGAGTCTGAAACTTGGTATTTGTAAATTTTCTTTTTTATTGTAATGATAATTCTTCAGTTTCTTTTGAAAAAAAAAAACCTGAACAATTATCACAAATTGGTAGTTGGGGAATGTAACATAACAGTAGCATTCCGCCGACCCGCAAGTAGCGCCGAAGTGAGCGCATGATTACATTGTTTAAAGTCAGTCGTTATCGAGGTTTTGTAGCGAACGGCTCGCGTCGCGTAATGTGAGACGCTATACTAACTGTGCGGGTGTAGCAAGAAGTAAGAAGAAGAATGAACTTGTTTAACCATTGCGACGTATGTTTTAAATTGATTTGAACAGTGGGTTGAGTTACCAGAACAGTGAAGTGTGGCATCGAAAGTAATATAGTGTGGACTGATTTGGATTAAAAAACTTTCCTTTTGTTTCTAAGAATCTTGCAATCGACGGATTACGAAGTTTCAATAGCCTTATCATCTAAATTCTGATAGTGGCCAACTGGTTCGATGTGTACTTTATTCAAATAAATGTGTGGAGAACAGATTTTCATTACTTTTGAAGATTTCTCTTAGTTAGTTATCCTCACACTTTTATCGGACTGGTTTGGACCCTGTCTGGCGACCGGCGGCGACTACGAACTCATTTATCCAACTTCGGGTGCTGTATGTTAGTAATTAAAACTTTAGCAAGCACGAAGTTCGGTCTACAGTAAGTATCAGGTCAACCCCAAGAAAGGCAAGTAGTCTTACAAGTGGACAAACATAATGGTAAACATCATTCTTTGAAAGTGTGAAATAAATATCTCAGTAGCTTCTATCAGTGCTGTGTTATTCACATTTTAAATTCGGGAGTTATTTCTGCCGCACCCTGTATAAGTCACGTTTTGATTCAGCCCTGTAATAAGATGTCTATACTAATATTATAAATGCGAAACTAACTCTGTCTGTCTGTCTGTTTGTTACATTTCTTGGGCTAAATGGCCACTCCAATCGTGACGAAATTTGACAAGGAGATGCTATTTGACATTAGGATGGACCTGGGATACCATTTTCTGTATAAATAAGAACATATTGTCATTAAATTATGAAAACTATCTGAACTGTGAAAGACAAACGCATAACATCTGTATGTCTTTGTAATGCATAATATTAGAGGGCAGTGGCAGCGCAGTGGTAAAGTGCCTGCTTCTTATGAAAACTCCCGCGTGGCTTCGCGTTCAAACCTCACTGGGCATAAATTTTTATGAATTGTTTTTCATATGGTTTGAGCCAAGCCTAGGATTCTGTAGTAAGGATAGCATGTTCTGGCAAATCTTTGGCGATAGAATAGTGCCCTAAGCGTTTACTTTATTCAGGGTATACTGGTTCCACAGACAGTTTTTGTGTGATATAAACTAATAATATTATAAATGCGAAAGTAAGTCTCCATCTTTTTTTTTTATTTTTTTTTTACTACTATATGTGTATACCGATTTACCGAAATACTTTGTATCATTAGGAACGAAATATGATACTATTAACCGATATGAATAAATGAGACACGTTCGACGGTAGAATGGTATATGGATAGCATTCCCATCATATTATGCCGACATATCTTAGGTAACTTTCAGCTTTGTGTATCCGATTCTAACAATCAAATTCTAAATCCAGGCGTACTTAGTCACGGGTAACAGCTAGTAGCAGTGCATTCTTATAATTAAAGCCAGGTATACAAAATTAGACATGAAGGCAGTGTCAATTAAATTAATGTCAAATTCAAATCAAACCGCTATTAATTTGCGTCTCTGGAATGCATCTTTTTTGGATTTCTCATTTGACAAGCGATTGGTAGGGGTGAGGGGGGGTGGGGTGCGAAGGGGATTCAGCCGCCCGCAACAGATGATGACCGTGACCAACAGCTGGCCGCCCATTTCAGGCACAAGTGTGTGGGAAAACTTTCTTTCGTAAAAAAATGTGTAAGAGATTGGAATAAATTACCAAGAAAAATTATGAATAATTTATCAAAACTGTATAGGGCAAAAGTAGGTGAGAAGAGGAGAGGGGATAGACGGGTGTGCAGGGAGAATGCTACCGGATCGTGCGCTCCACCGCAATTATTATTATTAAATTATGAACAATATAAGACGCATTTTAGTCCAAAAAGCGCAAGACTGATATTATGTCTGGTTATGATGTCTATAAACCTCATACTTGCAGTGTGTTTGCATCCAAATATTATATTAAATTTAACGACTAAAAGGTTCTATGCCAATATCAGAATCATTACAGTTTACATACTTTCAGTATTATCCATCAGGCGATATGCATCCACTGCTGTCATAGGCCTCTCCCAGACCACGCCGTCTATTCTATTATGTGACTGATGTAACTAATATTATGTTATAAATGTGAAATGATGTTTGTTTGGATGTTTGTCCTTCAATCACGCTCGAATGGCTCAAAGGATTCTAATGAAACTAAAAGAAAAGAAAATATTACAGTGGTAGCATGGGATATAGGATACTTTTTATAAACGCGAAGGAAGTTCCGTGTAGTAGCCAGTGAGGTTAAGGCAGGTCAATTAGGTCGGCCGGCGGGCAGCAGGTTTCCACCATTCACTCGTATTATTTTTTGAAATATTCTTCAGACAGCTTTTTTTTTGTATACCCTTCTTAATCTTGTAATCGTTTCTTTGTTTAATTAAAATATCTTTTTTGCTTATAGGAACCAGTTCTTGCAGCAAAGGCCATCAACAAGATGCATCGCTCGATTCTACTAACAGAAGCTCATCTGATTTATTATTGGATATTCCCAACTGACGACGAGCTAGGTTTGAAATTATTAAGACATCCTTGGAAACATACAATTTTAAAAATGAAATAAATCTTGATTCTAAAGAGCCTTTCAATCTGAAGCGCTCAGATCATACCCGTGGTTCTCCTACACGGCTACAGCAAAGGGACCTTTATGTCGAGTATGTTTATCGTTTCTTTTTGCTTTAAAAGTTTCATGAAGCTGCAGAATCCGATGTGACTAGTAAGCAGCACCGTAATGCCCTGGCTTCTTCAGTTATTATCTTTTTTAGATTATCGTCGATAGAAGGTCATTGAGTGTTCATGAATATTTGAATTCAGCATATCACAAGGAATTTCAAGAAAGTCGTGTGAAACTTCTATTCAATTGTACGATTAATTTTATTTTTGCGACATAGTTACCTAGTAGTCCGTAAGGATTCTGTTTTCACAGATCTCATTCATTAATTTATTTGGTCCCATTTTTATCATTTACTTGCAATAAATTGTACAATGAAATTTAGGACAAGTACATTTCTGAGCTGACTCTAGGGACGAAATTTTGAAAAAAAATCAAAAAATGCAGGAGCATAAACTTTTTGTACATATGGCATGAAATTCAAAATGAACTGACAAAGATTTGTTGTGATGTTCTGAAAAGAAAAATAACTGGGGACGAAGCATTGTTCCACTTTCTCGGTGTTAGCCGAAGAGACTGCGTATATTAGTTTTGTCGCATGTCTGATTTTTCCAGGATTAGGGGATAATCAAAAGACTTTTTCATTTGTTCGTAGCACAGTCTACCCAGAGCTGTTTCTCAAGGTGTAGCGTAAGAGACGGGACGCTCTGCTTGCTGTCTGTCGAGTCTTATGGCGACCACCTCCCACACACACCGCAACCAGCCTCATCAGCGCGTGGAAGCCGTAGCTGTCGTGATACTCTCCATTACCATGGGAACAGCTACGTTACCACGTCCCTGTTCCTAGTACCTCAAAGACGTCATTGGTAGCCAATCACAGTTCGTTCTTTTACTAGAACCGCGGTCGAGTCGTACCCCCTCCCCCCCACTATGGAACTGCCTCCGCAGGAGCAAAGATATCACTGCCCGTCAGTCTCCCACCAACTCTGACGCAAAGCAGCAGAAGTAAACCTGCTGCGTGACAGAGTATTCCACGTCGAGCAAACTTAGGTATTCATTACTGCATCATCTTATGAATTACTCCATGTTAATAGTCACTCATTCCTCCAGCAGATCTCTATGGGTCAAGCCGGGTGCCTGTACTACGCAACACACATCGTAGTACAAGGGGCAGTCAAAAAGTTCCCGGAATTCTGTCGTAGTGCTGGCATTTGTGATACAATTGTTATGAGTTTGACAGGTCTGAACCATGGAGGAAGGAAATATATGGAGGAGAAGTGACGTTAAATCGGTGAAGCAGACTCTAAACTCTCGCGCATGCGCAGTGGTGGCAGCGGCGATATTGCGCTTCCAAACAATTGCGATGTTCACACTGTGTTAGATGCAGTGATTATTTCATTTCGTAATTTGTATAAGTGTTTTATAATGCTATCTTGTGTTGCGTACGGTTGCACAAATAGGCCAGACAGGAAAGAACCTGGAATATCATTTCATAAGTAAGTTGAATTCTAATTATCGTTGTTGAAGTGGGCGGTAGAAGTTGCAAACTTTGGAGCATGTTTATAAATATTTAGTCATAGCTCTCAATGGGATGAGTTTGTTCTCAAATTTATGTTGGTGTAGTGTAGAAAATCAGCATACCTTGCTATTTTGCACATAATAGACTAGCATTACTTTTTAACGAGTGTTGAAAATGAGATTTAAAGGGGTGTGTTTTACATCGCGATCCAGTGAATTTGGCATTGCGCTTTCTTTCGTCACGTTGAAGTTTATACTGACAGTGTATGATGAAATTAAATGTGTTAAATTATGCTATGCAATCTAGGAATCTTGATGAAGCAAACGATATTGTTACTGCAAATACAGTTTGCGATTCAAATACGCGTGTGTGGGTATGTCTACATAGTTTGATTCTATAGCGGCAATTTAATGGAGATTGTGGTTAGGTCTAAATGCAGTCTGTACCAGAATGGTTTTGTTGTTCCATGAGGGACAAAGAATTTATCTATTACTATTAGTAATTTCATGAGAACCAAGTTAGTGACAAAACATATATCGCAATGGAAACTAATTTAATTTAATTGCAATGGAGCACTTCCAACCATTTCCAATTAAGCTTACGATGTATGTTAACAAGATAACAATTTTTATTCTGGTCTAGGCCGCATTTCAACCTAACCACAACTGGTAGTAAAAATCCGAAATATCCATTATGGATGTAATTCATTGTAGCTTTGGCAGAGTTAATTTCTGGTCCAGGCCGTATATCAACCCAATCCCAGTATATCCCGAAAACTAAGCAAGATATCGAAAAATTTTATTCTTTATTTTCGATTTGTTTCGTCGTGTTACATAAGAATCGATCATTAAATTTGACTTTTGCGAAATTTTTCTTCTGTATTTGAACTCAAGACACCTAACTTTTGATACAGTATATCTCGAGAACTAGGTGAAATATCGAAAATGTTTATTCTTTATTTTTCATTTGTCTCGTCTTTTTAAATAAGAATCCATCATCAAATTTGACCAATTTCTTTCTTCTGAATTTCAGCCAAAACCTTTTCACATTTGAGATAGAATATCTCTAAAACTAAGCTGGATATCAAAAAATTTTATTCTTCATTTTTTATTTGTCTCATCGAGTTACATAATAATACATCACCAGATTGCGGCGTTACGTTTATCCTAGAGTCCCCTTGAGGTTTTTATACATATACCATGTGTCTGTCTGGGTTCGGCCTAGCCCCCCACTCCTCCTCCGCCCGGCTTCACTTCAATGAGTGGTGAAGGTCTCTTGCGTCGTCTCCATATATTTCCTTCCTCCATGGTCTGAACTGTGACTCCAGCGTATCTGTAGGTAGTTCTGTGTGGTAATCAGTTGGCGCGATGTCGCAGTTTGAGCAAAGGGCGAACATCAAGTTCATGTGCCCTTTTTATGCGCAAGTTTAGAAAAGACAGAGGGAAGCAGTCCGAAGAAAAAGTCCCGGCAAATGGCAAGGAGGATCGTCACTCCATCACGACAATGCTCCCTCCACACATCGATTGTTATGCAGACATGGCTTGCAGGAAGGAACATTCCAGTCCTTCACCAGCCTCCGTACACACCGGATTTCTGGCTCTTTCACAAGATGAAAATGGGCCTCAAAGGTAACCGCTTTGCCACCGTAGAAGACATCAAAACCACAGCGACGGCTGTACTTAGGAAGATACCAAAACAGGATTTTCATCGTTGTTTCCAGCAATGGCAGGAGCGGTGGAGCAAGTTTGTGTGTTCAGAAGGAGCCTTCTTTGAAGGAGATTAAGTGAATTTGTACTTATGATTTGTTTACAAAGAGTTACAAAGAAATTCCGGGAACTTTTTGACTGACCCTCGTATTACCAGTGCTAATGTAATTGCCGCGCGTTTAGTGTGTTTGCGAGATGACATATTTTATTTGAACTAGTTATCCAAATATATCTTCCCTCCACAATTGCTTATATCATGGAAAAAGGAAAAGAGAGGAGGCGAAATACCGCAAAATCTGCGAAGGCTCCTACTGCGCATGCGCGGCGGCCATAACAGATCACCCAAAACACTGCCCTCTGTGCACTGTGTTTGCTGCTGTCAAGGTTACATTATCTAATAATTCAAAGTTTTTATAACGCCAGCTTGTGCTGCGTACGGTTGTTCAAACAGACCAGATATAAAAAAAAACTTGAAAACCGTTCCATAAGTTAATCGCATTGTAATCGTTGTTTTTCAGGTGTTTAATAGGATCTGCAAGAGTAGGGCCTACCATTACAGATTTATTCATTGTGTTCTCAAATATTTGTTGGTGTCATCACCGTATCTTACTACTTTGCATATAATGAGCTAGCCTTATTGTAAAAGAGTGCTGAAAGTCTAATTTAAGCAGATCAAGTTTGTATCGCGATAAATTGAATGTATCATTCTACATGCTTTACTCTAGTTGCATTTTACGTTGAAAATTTATGACTAAATTAATTGTGATAGTTTATGCTACGCGAACTAGGAATCCTGTTGTTGTTACTCGAAATGTAGTTCGCAATAAATTTTATGTGTTGAGTTGCGCAGCGCTATCATAACCATCGCTATGCAATTTGATGATTGATTCTCATGTAAATCGACGAGACATCAAAAATCAGGAGTAAAATTGTTTGATATCACCCCTTGTTCTCGAAATATCTATTATCAAAAACTAGTTCCAAAACCCGTCAAAAATGACAGGTTAAATGGAGTGTTCTCGCAATTTTTTTTCCAATTGCATAGCTAAATAGAATTATTATAAAATAAAGCTCAATATAATGCCTCGATCCTTGTGCTGTAGCGAAACAGTTGTCAGCTTGGTCCAGGTTGCATTTCAGCCTAAACACAAAAACCGCTAATATAGCTTACTTATAATCAAATCTGCAATCTCACGTGACGTAATACGTTCCCTGAATCATATGTTAATCTGATCATCCATCGCGATATGAAGTTGATTCGAAATATTCACAGGATCCTATTTCTTTATTTTTTACTATTTGTAATGCAAATCAATGTTTTAATGGCTGACACAGCTTACGTGTGGCCCAGTAATATGAAGTCAGTGAAAACGAAAGATATTAAAAATAAATCTTTACTACTTACCTTAAGCCATGTAGTGTTCGATGAGTATCAATTGTGTAGGGGACATAAATTGCGTTCAATTTGGAAATAGTTTCATTCAGATCGTCTTATGATTTCAGTAAAAAGTAGCAAATAATAGTTAATATGCCGATCTGAACGAAATAGTTTCCTTTCGGTGTTCTGGCAATTCATTTATTGGCAGTTGCTTAACTACATAGAAGTGTTGCATAGTAAAGTTCAATGTAATTCCTCCTGTCTTTTGCTGTACGAAAAACTTTCAATTGCCATCCTGGTCCAGGTAGCATTTCAACATAACCATAGACTATGCTAATTGCAGCCACAGAAAACAATAGGCTACTTCAATCACACGCACATTAATATATGGCGATATAAACTTTATCAAAAACTTCACGGGTTCTGACATCTTCCTTTTTTGAAATTTGTGATTCTTGTCGACAATGTTTGAATGACTGAAAGGTACATGCGGCTGAAAGATGGCATTTACTAATGCACCGGAAATTAAAAATAAAACTTAATAACTTACGTAATTACACGTAATATTAGTTTTAATTGTAGTCTATGCCTCATAGTTCGCGATCAGTGTGGAACAAAGTAATGATTTAAGTAACAGAACACAAAAAAAACAGTTACAATTACTTTTTTGTAAAAAAATTCTTATGCCCTCCGCTGTAACGGGTTTAATGGAGTGTTCTGACAATTCATTTCTCTGCGGTTGTCTAAATAAATAGAATTGTTACGTAATGCTCATAACTTTATTTTGTAAGTTGTACAGCCAGATGGAAATTATACTGAATGAATGATGTCAGAATTAGGGAACTAATTAAATTAATTATAAATTAGGAATCCTAATACCTTATGCTATAGCGCGTGATATTGGTATTATTCCTAGTACAGTTCTCATTCGGCACCATAAAGGCGGAACTACTTCCAGCTGTATGAAATAATAATTTAAGTAACTCGGCGCTTATGAAAGCAGCTTAAATTATTTATATATAAAAATTTATGTTAAAAAATGTATCAGTTGTCTGGTCCTATCTGGATTTATACATAACCACAACTTCTACTAATATTGCTGTTCCAAATTCATAGCAGCTGTTACCCGCGTAGGAACACATTCATTGCATTGCGATCTAAATTTGATCTACTGGAAATATTTCCATGTATCTGATACATCAGTAATAAAGGCAGCTTATAATTAATATATATTAATTTAATATTTCGGCAAATCACTTTTTCCAGTATATTATAACAGTGACTTAAAATATTTACATTGAATATAAATGTATTGTAATCCCGTCAAAAATGACGCGTCAAATGCAGTATTTCTTCGCTGACTAAGTATAATTTTCCTCAAATAAAGTTCATTATCTTGAAAATTATGTAATGTTTGCTTACTGTAACAATTAATTAAGAGAAACCAACTACTAATTAATATGTCGATTTATAGGGAATGTGTACTTTTCTTTCAGTGTTCTGACAATTATTTACTTACTGATGGATAGCAAAATAGAACTGAATCTAAAACAACATATGTGATCGTAAATTGGACAAAAAAAAAAAGAGGAAGAAAAGCGCCACGTCATCGGGCGGCGTCATGGCGTCACCGACGACGTCATACAGGATAGTAGATTACTTGTAGGTATCGTTCCTTATTGCTTTGGGGTAGTAAACAAATAAACACCATCTGTGCATGTCCGTTGTGGCTTCGGCGAAATGATTTTTGATCCATGCCACATCCCAACCGCAATTTGGAGACAGTGTATCTCGATAACTAAGCGAGATATCGAAAAATTTTATTCTTTACTTTTGACTTGTCTCATCGTATTATATACGAATATATCATCAAATTTGACTTGGGGAAAATTTTTCTTCTGAATTTAAACCCAAAACACCTTACTTTTGAGATCGTATATCTCAAGAACTTAACAGGATATCAAAAAATTTTATTCTTCACATTAGATTTGTCTCGTTGAGTTACCTAATAACCCATCATTACATTGCGGTGCCACGGTTGTCCTATGCTTCCGTTGAGGTGTGTGTGCATACTGCCCCACGTTTCTTGGGCATTCCAATATGGCGACCTCCCCACTCCAATTCTATGTACCCGACTTCACTGCAGTGCGTGGTGAAGGTCCCTTGCGTCGTCTGCACTCTTTTCTTTCCTCCATGGTTTATGTCAGAAAATTATTATTATTATTACTGTTAATTTAATCGCAATGAAGCACATACTCCGTTGGCGATCTAATGTCGCACAGCAGAGCTTCTCAAAAAAAGATTGTGTAAGCATCTCAATTTTCGAATTCTGTCAACATCTGTAATAGAATGTCATAAAATGGTATTGCATTATGTGAAAAAGCTGTTACCCACATCAACTGGAACAAACAGATCCCTCATTTCAATATAAACTTCCATTAAATAATCGACCACTCCTTTGCCTTAAAAGTCATTGTTTTTTAATCAAGACAGCCACTGAGATAAATACAGGGGAGAGAGTTCTTACATTTCCAGATTTAGTGGATACCAAGTTGCAAAACATTCTGTGGGTTACTATTCCACAATCAAAAATAATATATTCTGAAAGCTTTTTCTTAGGGGCAGTCAAACTCAAGGGCTGATATATGATGAGGGAAGCACCTGATAACATTTCCTTGTTTTTTTATATTTATATATAGTTTAGAATAATTTTCTAGGTTATTTTTTTAAGGGGGGTAGGAAGTCAAACGGGGCGACTTATAACAGGAGAGGCACCACAGGACATTTTAATTTACACTGTATGTACTTTTCCATATAAATTCATAAAAATTTGTCAGCATGACCAAGAGGCATTCAGGATTCACACTCATAGCACTGGACGTTCAAAAACATATTAAAACGATTTTTTTTTACATGTGAACTTCCACCATTTTTTCACTTACTATTGGCTGCATTAATTGCTATAGGCACACTTTTCTTCATAGAGAGATTCTTCAATGAATTTTGAACAGCATACAAACCATACTTACAGTTGTATGAAACTCTCGAATTTATTTAATTTATAAAATAATGAATAAGCTATTAATTTCAAATTTTATGTTTAGAAAAAACTCAAATTTTATCGTTAATTACCTCAATTTTTGCAACAATTTTTAATAGTTTTGGAAAATTCTAGAGGTTTGAACTAAGGAGTTTGTATTTAATAAGCATACCAAGTTTGAAAGTAATAGGACATTTATTTTGGATGCTACATGTACCTAAGTACAGATATATGTGTTTTGCGGAGAATGGCCGTTAAAGTTTCTGCCATTGGCATAATACAGGCCACAACTATAACGATGCACCTGCTTGTCTATCGCATACGAAGCTTTGATACAGTTCACTCTGGGCTTAATTCGCATTTTCTCTAATACATGTTTCCTGCTTTGCACACCATAATTAAAACATGAAACTGCATCATAAACACCAATACCAAGTGCATTTCTTCCCACAAAAATGGTTTTTGGCAATCAAAATCATCAATCAAAACAATGCTTGTCGAAGGCAGCAGAGAAAGTATCATATCGATAGCCCTTTGCTTCACGTTTAATGTCTTTGGCGCAAATATTAACTTTCGAAATCTACAGAGCCAAATCTACATCACATATATACTCTGCAATTCACAAAATTGTGAGTGGCAGAGGGTGCTCAGCACCAAAGCTAATCTCTTTGCTGTGCATTCCCATCCCTAATGGTACGAGGGAAAGAATTCATATAAGAATCAGTGTGGCACCTTATCCTTTACTTTACTGTTGCCATATTTCTGCCATTAAAGATTGTATCATCTATGTTAATCACGAATATAAAAACAGGAAAGTGGAAGAACCCATACAGATTTTTTATTTAGTTTATATCGCGAAGCATTATTACCACTAAAATGCGACATAGTACATGTATTAATATGCGTGTGATTGAAGTATTGTTTCTATGGCGGCAAATTTAGCGTAGTATATGCGGGGTCAATTTTATATCGCGATATGTGACGTCACTATCAATGCGCGTGTAACTGAAGCTTTGATTTTGTAGAGGCAGTATTAGCCGAGATTGTGGTTAGGTTGAAATTTTCCTGGATCACAATAAAAAATGAACCTTATTACAGCAAAACCACGTTGATTTTAGTTATTTAAGCAGCTTTCATAAGCACTATGTCGCGTTTTGACATCATGTATCGCTATGTACACTACTCCCAAATGTGGTTAGGTTTAAAATGCAACCTAGACCAATACAATACAATACATTCATTTTCCATTGATCCCAAAATAAGAGACTGGCTCCGTGGTATGTGGAAAGTTGTCAATTTACAGATAAACAGTTGCATAACAAAATAATAAGTACACCACTAGATGTACATTCATAGCATACATGGTACCATAAACAACTGCGTAACAAACTAAATACATACACCAGGAGATGTACAGTCGTAGCATACATGGTAAATTAATTATGTAAACTATATTTACACAAGCTACTGGCAGTTATTTTTTAGATATCTTAGAAATAAATTCTTCGAGCGAGTAGAAGGAGTTGTCAATTAAAAATTCTTTAAATTTTTTCCTGAATTTATTCTAATCATCTGCTAGACATTTAATATGTGTTGGGCGCTTATTGAAGATATGTATCCCTGAATATCGGACCCCTTTTTGAACAAATGACAATGACTTGTAATCCTTGTTAAGATCATTTTTACTTCTAGTGCCATAATTGTGTATTTTACTATTTGTTTCAAACAAAGAATAATTTGTGATTACAAAGGACAATAATGTGTATATATACTCAGAAGGTAATGTTAAATCCCTAACTTCTTGAACAGCTCTCTACATGAAGTTCTATTGCTAACCCCACACATAATTCTTATTACACGCTTTTGGGCTCTGAACACTTTGTCTCTATGGGTAGAATCGCCCCAGAATATTATTCCATATGACAATAAGGAGTGAAAGTAAGTCAAATATATTAGCTGCCTCATGCGGAGATCACCTATAGCTGAAATTGTACAAATTGCAAATGTGGCTGCATCCAATCGCTTTAATAAGTCAGAAACATGTACTTTCCAATATAAATTATGATCAAAGTACAAACCTAGGAATTTCACACTCTCTTCCTCTTGAATGGACTGGCCTGCAAATTTTATGTCTATATCTGGTGTTAATCTGTGTGATGTACTGAATTGCATATACTGAGTTTTATCAAAGTTTAAAGACAAGCCATTAACTGTAAACTATTTATTAATCAGTTCAAAGACATAATTTGAAATATATTCTGTAGATAAATCTGGAGTGCTTTTAATTCCTATGTTTGTGTCATCTGCAAATTTTGAGTTTTTAGATGAAACACAGGATAGATCATTTATATATATTAGAAACAATAGTGGCACCAATATAGAACCTTGAGGTACTCCACATCTGATTAATTTCCACCAGAAAACAGTGGACCTCTTAAGGCAGCCTTAAAATTCTCCATTCAATAGGATAGCAATCGAAACTTTTGTTACAGCGCAAGGCACTAGCAGTTGTATTTATTTTATAATAGTTCAATTTATTTAAACAACTGCTACAAAGAAAAGCATGAATTTTGTTTAAATTGTCATATTAATTATCAGTTGCTTTTTCATTTTACTGAAATCATTACTTGGTTTGAATGAAAGAAGTTCCAAATTGATAGCGATCTATGTGGGCTAAACCACAATTAATCGTAATATTACGTGACATAGTGTAAGTAGTTAAGATTTATTTTTAGTATGCTTCGTTTTCACTGTGGTCATTCAAGTTGACGACTGAAACTTTTTGCTACATCATGAGGGACGAGAAATTACATCTCACTGATCTTCATTTTATAACAATTCTGTTTAGGAAAGCAACTAATAAGAAATTAATTGCGAGAACAATTCGATAAATCCATCATTTTTAGCGGACTTTGGTGGCTAGTAATTTTATAAAAACTTTCCACTGGGGCATTCTTGGCTGGTAGGTAACCAAAATTTGTGTCTGTCTAGCCATTTGCTTACTTTTCTCCCAAGTCCAGAGAAACCTCTAATTTTATTTACAAAGGTACAGTTGGGTCAAAAAGTTTTTGAGAGGTGCTGTTCCTACAGCCATAGGATTAAAGGAATAAATATGAATATGAAGCAAGATAAAGACTGTAAGTCAGTATCATGAGCAGCCAGCATATTCTATTTCCAACTCAGATGGGATGTGAGCAAGTTCTTATATTTAATACACAAGTAACAGCAGAGTCAGAGAGATTAATACACAATCTGAAACTTCGCTCCCGTTCTCTTCTAATGCTTTGGTTGGAATTAAGAACAGGTGTATTTTACATGAGGGGCTGTTTATAGAATTCAAATCTAAACATTAGAATGACCTCTCATGATATATTATAAGCAGTGGGACATATCTTGGACGATGGGAAGCACTGAATAAGCAATTGCTACGTAAATATGTTCAATCTCTGTTTATAGAAAGTACTAATTTCAAACAAGTCAAAAGGATATTTGAAACAAAAAACACAAAAATAAATTTTTATGACGAATGAATGTATTCACTAATGCACTGAGATTGTGATTCTAGTGTAGGAATGAATAAAGTGAGCAATAATTGTAAAATCATAAACATTATATTTAGTTATGGTAGCTTCCTAAATAAGTTTAATTACAAGGAACCAAAAACAACCACAAGTAAATGATAATTCAAAAGAATTAGAGTGAAATTAAAGTGTATATAATTTTGTAATATCACATTTTAATATTTATATACACAATAAAACTACAGGCAAGAGAAGTTATGGTATTTATTGCACTGTATTGAGTATTACTACTGACATTAAAGATTTTCCTGAACATCTTTCACAAAAAAAACATAGAAATAATAAAAAAAATTTGGTAAAAATTTATAATATATAAGTTATAATTGTAAATGGATAAAATTATAATCTTACAAATATTATATCAATTATTCATATCAAATTGAAACAAACTTCTGGATAATCATAAACAATCATTTAATAAAACAACAGCTACAAAACACATCTATAAAATAGTATCTTTATAATTTTTCTGAATACCAAAACAATTGCAAATCCTTCCGTAACATAAAGAATTATTATAAATTACTCAAACATAATTTATGGCACTTAATAATTCTATAAACAGAATGATACAAAAGAGCTTTATATTTGCTTTTATTTTTATCAGTAAAAATGATAATAGGAAGAGAGAACTTGGCCAGAAAATGTAGAAAAATCTAAATTAAACAGGTATCATTTCAACAAATAACAATATGCATTGTCTGCGCAAACATAGGAGAAGCTCCTAAACCAAAAGATTTTTTTTTTTAATTTACAAGCAAACAAGACTTTACTTAATGATTTTTGGATGCTTTGTTTTAACTTCACAACCATATGGACGATCACAGAATTAATCTTATGTTTCAAGACGACCTGACTCTTTAAGGGATTGTCTACAAACTTCATAAGAATATGGATGCTCATGTAGATTAATTCTCTGATGCTTTTAAGATTTACAGAATACTTAAATGCTTTTCCACAATCTATGCAAACAAATGGACGTTCACGTAAATAGATCTTCTAATGAATTTTGAGATTACTAGACTGTGTAAAATAACTTCCAGAAACTTTACAACAAAATGGGCATTCAGTTTAATGACTTCTCAGGTGCTTTTTAAGACTATCAGACCGTGTAAATGATTTTCCACAAATTTCACAATGAAATGGTCGTTCGCCAGAATGACACCTCAGATGTTTTTCAAGACCTCCCGCCTGTGTAAAGGACTTTCCACAGTGATTACATGAAAATGGGCGTTCTGAAGAATGAATTCTCTGATGGCCTTTAAGACAATCAGCTCGAGTAAACGATTTTCCACAAACTTCACAATGAAATGGACGTTCTCCAGAATGACTCCTCATATGAAATTTAAGACCTCCCGCCTGGGTAAAAGTTTTTCCACAATGAGTACAAGATAATCGACCTTCTGCAGAGTGAATTCTCTGATGTCCTTTAAGGCAATCAGATCGAGAAAATGATTTTCCGCAAACTTCACATGAAAATGGACGTACACCAGAATGAGCTCTCAGATGTTTTTCAAGACTCCCAGCCTGAGTAAAAGATTTTCCACATTGATTACAAGAAAATGGGCGTTCTGCAGAATGAATTCTCTGATGCTGCCTCAGGCAATCAGCTCGAGCAAATGCTTTTCCGCAAATGTCACAAGAAAAAGGACGTTCACCCGTATGAATTCTCTGATGTGTCTTGAGATGCCCATACTGCAAAAAGGCTGTCCCACAAACTTCACAAGAAAATCGGCGTTCAGCTGAAGGAATCTTAAAATCCTGTTTTTGAAGATCTGATTTTGCTAAGGATTTTCTATGAACTTTGTTGAAAAATTGGGGAACACTTGCATATATTGGCTGATCTTTTTTAGGACAACTAGAAGGAGTTAGTATTATTTCACATAATTCACCCAATGGTGAATGTTCATATGACTGAATTATCTCATTGCTTTCTATGCATTTTAATCTATTACTGCGGTTGTCTATATTGATTGGTCTATCCTTCAGAAGTTCAGTTGCAGGAATATGATGCTCATAAATTTGACTGCTACATAGATAGTCGAAATAATGTCTGTAACAATGAAAAATACATCCCAGTTGATAATCGATGACAACTTAATTTATGATAGATTTATGTTCTAATATAATTTTGAGTACAGATAATTTATTAACCAGCAAACATATATTTTTTTTTCACATACTGTATTTCAAGAAATAATAAATTTAATTTGAAGTTAAGTGATCACACTGCACACTAAAACATAGAGGCCCAACATCCAAAAGTGAACGGAGTATTATAGCATTTATAACTCTTAACTGCCTGCCACTAAGAAACTGATCTATAGATTAAAACAACAAATATATTACAAATAAAAAAGTAGTCATGATTAAAATAGTGCAATCAGATAGGGGACCAAAACTACATGAATAATTTTGTTTATTAAACAAAAAAGTACAGATGAAATAAATATTAGCAATTTTTGCCTGATAACATTTTATTTAACCAAATTAACAACTTATATACTGATTGGATCGATAACAATTATGTAATCAGCAATGTGTCTGGTTATTAAGATAAACCATTATTTTTATATTTTGGAACAGAAGATTTATATTTTCAATATGAATTTGATGTTAATTTTTAAAGATACGTGTATGGTGCTAGTTTCAGGAAAGGCTCAACATCCTGTTTAGTAGTTAAAAGGAATAATTAGTAATATTTTTGATAAATTATTACTTCAATAACCTATTAAGTATGTGTTTTCACAAGAATAAAGAAATAATTAAATTCAATTAAGAAAATGAATATTGGATAGAACTGGTGTGACATGCCTTTAATTGTGAAATGATTTTTTGAAGCAAATGCTAAGCCAAATACTTACTTTTACATAAAAAAACAAACATTTAACATACAAATTAGAATGCAACATATTGAAGAAATCTTGCAAATTTTATAATGACAGTGGCCCATTTCTGCCCTTCCTTAACAAACTGACTAGTTACTGCCTTCTATGATTTACCTACGTAAGATTAGTTAAAGTAGTTGCGATTATACCAGTTCACCAATACTTAATTTGAAAGTCTCTGTATATACTATTTGAATGACGTTTTCAATCACAACAAAATGTTTGAATGCACACATCAAAAAGAAGCTAAATTATGGGGTAAACTATAAAATTAACACATATACAACAGAATCATTCTTATTAAGTGCACTAGACTTTACGGCATGGGGCCGATTTCACCCATACACATACTTGTGTGTTATTTTAACTTCCAATTTAAATTCTTTCACTGTCAGAATCTCCCCCCCCCCCCAAATAATGTACTGAATGGTGCAATTGCAGTCAGGATGCTTCTGGCCAAGACTAGAGGCCACATGTTGACGTGTTCTGCGAGCTGACGTACTGATGTGATGGAATTCAAGTTTTGCTCGAAATGTCTTCTGTTCCTTACACAACTCTGATAGAATCTTCCCTTTGTGCTGTTTGGGGCTAAGACTTGGTGCCACTGCTAACTGCTCGCTAAGCACGAAGGTTAGAATTGGATTTAAGTTCTACCTACTTGGAATGGAACCTTCCACTGGCCTCGAAGCCTAAGTAATACAGTTGGTAACACACCACAAAGTGGATTCTAACTGGCGCCAAATTATACAAACCCCAGTATGGTAGTTAGTCGTTTCATTAGTGCAGCATAAATAGTTAACTGTTAGGCAGAGGGTCAACTAGGAAGGTGAATAAGAGAGTGGCAGGCTCTTAACAGGCATCTACACGGAAAGTACTGCGGTTACAACCACACAGTAAAGACACTGCGAGGCCACCTCTGTTGACCAACAGTAATTAAGCGAGGGGTCTAAATTGTGAACAATTAGGTGCTGATCGTGAGTGAACAGATTGCAGTTGGTCAGTACTCGTATGTGTTCGGGAGGTCAATGATCGCCAATTGCCTCTCATTCGATGATTGAATATTTCTGTAATTCCTTGAATAGTAATGGTCCTTGTGATATAACAACCATAGAGTTAGTTAATTGTGAAATAACTTGTGTAAATAATGTGGTAGGATGGTTAAGTTGGCTAACATGTAAACCAAAGAGTTAAGCAATGAACATCCCTGACTGCATCTATGGTTTTGTTTACTGGTTGTTATAGTAATAGGTTTACTTAAAATACCGTTGTGAGAGTTTAAATACTGAGTGTACAATAAAAAATCAATGTTGGAAAAAAACCGAAGGAGAATTATTTTAATGAGTAATGAATAAAGTTTCTCAAGAAAATGGTCTGTATTAAACAACAGTGAGGCGGCTAACGTTTGTCATTTTTGGCTTAAATCCAGAATGCATAACGGGCCATATTAAACGGCAAAAGGCAGTATTAACCTAGCACCCTCTAAATGTCCTTGACACCGTACCAACAAATATAATTATCGTGCTACCTCTAGCCTAAAGTCTATTAATATGTGATGATTATATATTTATTGCAATAAAGAATGAAATTGTTTAATTATAGTATCAGTTTACAAATACTAATTAGACTAATTACGACAGACAAATCTACCTGCTGTCCAATCCTCCCTCCCACCTGTAAACTTTAACTGATTACCATGTGGGTCCCATATGGTTCTGCCATGCTCAACGGCTAAAGTCATTAGGAGTGGGATGAGACTGGGGACAAGGAAAGGGAAGGAATTCGGCCATGGCCTTTTTGAAGGAAGCATCCCACCAATCGCCGGGAATGATCTGGGGAAACCGTGGAAAACGCAACTCTGGATGTCCGGACGGGGATTCGAAACCGCGTCCTCCCAAATGCGAGGCCATAACATTAACCGTTCACCCACCACACTCGGTGACGTTACCGAGAAATATCCTTCGTTCTCTGATCTTCTCCAAACACTCTCCGATAAATGCTTAAAACATTCTTTGCTGTCACTAATGTTAACTTATAAGCCAGCTTTTTCATTGAATGATAAACCCAATAGGCTACTTCACAGTATTGAATAAAAGAGCGAAAAAAATAATAATTTTCTTACCCTTGCCTAAGGGTAAGAAAAATTTAAAATGCTCCAGGATTGGTGGTCACTTTAGTGACGCCATGTGCCTGTAAATACAGTGTCTGCGAATGAAGTTTTTCCCACTATTCAAGTTTTCAACTATTTGTCTCTGGTTATTTCTCGTTATTAATGAAATTTCGTTTTGAATACAAAGTGGAGAACAATTTGTAAAAGCTTACAGCACAAATTACGGAAATTAGACGCCTTATTTGTTGAGCTAGCTATAGAAACAGCCCCCGACTTAATCTGCCAAGCTTAAAAATGTAACTTCCTTTTGAGAATCATTTATATTTAAGTTGAAAGTTAGAGGCCAACAGAAATCTTTTATAGAAATGACTAAAACTATGGATTAAATTATTATTTTTAGGAGATATTGTTGAGAAAAATGCAACATTTAATGTAGATATAAGGTACGCACAACATTTAAATAATTTGATGTTGTGGACCATTTTTCTTAATTGCACATAAAAGATTGTAGATATATGATAACATTTTTTCAACAAAACTGAATTTTTTGTTTCTTTATTTATTTACCCATCGCATTTCATTTCATGTCACATGAAGAAACTGTGCTGTTTAAGTGTTTACTATTAACATAACGAGAAGCTACTAAGAAGTAGTGTGGGTAGCTGCATGGTCGAACAATGCTAACAGAATTGAGAACATCCTATGTTCGAACTTTGGTTGGGATAGTATTTTTTTTGTTTCTCTTTGCCTATTGCTGCACTACAGAATCATATTTCTTTTCGAAGAATTCCTAAATTTTTGGTTGTTTAGCAAACATTTGAAACATACATTTCTGCCATACAAGAAAACTTTTATGAAAAGATAGCCTTCCTCTTTTAATTTTTGAACATAGCAGAGATCAAGCAAAAATACGAGTACGTGGCAGTGAATACTGGAATTTATTTTAACAGTGACATCACTTGTAGAAATTTCACTCTAATCTTGCAACAGTTCCAGAACACTTTGAATACCTTTTGTTGTAATTTTTACATGGCAATACAACTGCAGGTTACCTTTCTGACATTAATGAATCTATTTAGGCAGTATTTACTTTTAACGTGCAAGTAATTTTAAGTTTTTTTAAAACTGTTTTTTGGTGTGCAAGTAATGTCCAATTTTCTTAAAAGTCTTCTTTGGTTGAGTTTCAAATATTTGTATTATGCTTATTATCCAAAAAGTTGTGAAGTCATAGGAAAAAAATTGATTTTTTGATGGATTTTCGAAAAATAAAAATAAAAAATGATTATGCAACGCAACAAACAGCAACTAGTACCCAAAGAAAACGCCCACAGAAAACAAAGATATTCGGAGGTGAGGATCAAACCTAAGGACCCTAACTATAGAGATACTCACCTTAACTAACGTATTACAAAATAAGAGTAAATCAGCTTCCCAGTAAATGGTAGGTAACTTTGTCACAATGTCATCTGAATTTATATGAGCAAGTTGCAGTTACTTTTTTTGTATTCCAGCTATTGTGGGAACACTTACGATTTTTTAGAGTTTTTATTATTGTGGTTGCAGATTGGTGTACTACACACTGTTTATAAACTCAATTTCCAACGATTTATACACAAATTCAAAGAAACAAACGAGACATTACTTATCTGTAGGGAGTGTTTGCTGGCATGTGATGATGTTGGCCCATGCCATGCAGCATTTTGGCAGGCTTTTAAATACTCTAATGCTTCATGTTGAATCTCACATAAAATTAACAGTTTTGTAAAAAAAAAAGGTTGCTAGTGAATAACGTGAACCAATAAATAATTTAAAACAATTTTCAAAATATAGTCAGATAACCTATTATTTACATTTCTTGCCTTTTGCTGTGATTCCATGTCCAATGCAAACCAATTAAAAAATCTTACTCTTCTACATGACCTAAAAAGATGAACTTTGGGATTTATTTTAATTCTATATAGACTTACCAAACAAGATATGTTGTTCTGATGCCCCATAACATTATCATCAGCCAGTTTATCTTTTACTGACATGACCTCTTAAAGTAATAAATTCAGGTAAAATTTCTTCTGGTTGTACGATCTGGGCAATCTTCTGCCAGTTAGCTGCAACAACGCTGCATATGTCATGGTGTATGTCTGGCAGTCGTTCCCTCGGTCTGTGGTCGTCTCTTGGGCTACACTCTAACACTGTTTTTTTTTTCCATCTTTGGTCTTTTCTCTGCACAATATGGCTGCCCCATTGCCAATTCAGAATACCGTGTGCTTTAAGACGTCTGTGATCTTTGTACCTGATGTAAAGTCAGTTCATCTTTTCTTGTCTTTTCACATTAAGTTTAGCACTTGCCTGTCTGTAGCTCTTTGGGCAGTCCTTAGTTTACCTTTTCCTAAATTCATTTAGAGTCTAAGTCTCAAAACCGTACATCAGCACAGGAAGAATGTACTGGTAATAAAGTATTTGTTTTAGATTTGAGGAGAACAGAATGCCTCCCAAAT